>CAWVNO010001940.1:0-105525 GCA_963930645.1 Salticus scenicus | reverse complement strand
TAGCTCTCAAATTTTTTTTCGCAGTTTCACATGCCCATCTTCAAACGACGATTCCAAGCAACTAAAAGAGTCTAACTATCTCAATAACTTTCAGAATCTGCGGAATATATTCTAGTTTCATAATAACATCACCGGGAATTTTGCACGGTGAAACTTTAGGCCCGGGGGGCGTTTTTACGCAGACTTTCGGCAGCCGTCCTACGCTCTCAAATTTTTTTCGCAGTTTCACATGCCCATCTTCAAACGACGATTCCCAGCAACTAAAAGAGTCTAACTATCGCAATAACTTTCAGATCTGCGGAATATATTCTAGTTTCATAATAACATCACCGGGAATTTTGGCACGGTGAAACTTTAGGCCGGGGGCGTTTTTACGCAGACTTTCGGCAGCCGTCCCTACGCTCTCAAAATTTTTTTCGCAGTTTCACATGCCCATCTTCAAACGACGATTCCCAAGCAACTAAAAGAGTCTAACTATCGCAATAACTTTCAAGAATCTGCGGAATATATTCTAGTTTCATAATAACATCACCGGGAATTTTGCACGGTGAAACTTTAGGCCCGGGGGGCGTTTTTACGCAGACTTTCGGCAGCCGTCCTACGCTCTCAAATTTTTTTTCGCAGTTTCACATGCCCATCTTCAAACGACGATTCCCAAGCAACTAAAAGAGTCTAACTATCGCAATAACTTTCACAATCTGCGGAATATATTCTAGTTTCATAATAACATCACCGGGAATTTTGCACGGTGAAACTTTAGGCCCGGGGGGCGTTTTTACGCAGACTTTCGGCAGCCGTCCTACGCTATCAAATTTTTTTTCGCAGTTTCACATGCCCATCTTCAAACGACGATTCCCAAGCAACTAAAAGAGTCTAACTATCGCAATAACTTTCAGAATCTGCGGAATATATTCTAGTTTCATAATAACATCACCGGGAATTTTGCACGGTGAAACTTTAGGCCCGGGGGGCGTTTTTACGCAGACTTTCGGCAGCCGTCCTACGCTCTCAAATTTTTTTTCGCAGTTTCACATGCCCATCTTCAAACGACGATTCCCAAGCAACTAAAAGAGTCTAACTATCGCAATAACTTTCAGAATCTGCGGAATATATTCTAGTTTCCATAATAACATCACCGGGAATTTTGCACGGTGAAACTTTAGGCCCGGGGGGCGTTTTTACGCAGACTTTCGGCAGCCGTCCTACGCTCTCAAATTTTTTTTCGCAGTTTCACATGCCCATCTTCAAACGACGATCCCAAGCAACTAAAAGAGTCTAACTATCGCAATAACTTTCAGAATCTGCGGAATATATTCTAGTTTCATAATAACATCACCGGGAATTTTGCACGGTGAAACTTTAGGCCCGGGGGGCGTTTTTACGCAGACTTTCGGCAGCCGTCCTACGCTCTCAAATTTTTTTTTCGCAGTTTCACATGCCCATCTTCAAACGACGATTCCCAAGCAACTAAAAGAGTCTAACTATCGCAATAACTTTCAGAATCTGCGGAATATATTCTAGTTTCATAATAACATCACCGGGAATTTTGCACGGTGAAACTTTAGGCCCGGGAGGCGTTTTTACGCAGACTTTCGGCAGCCGTCCTACGCTCTCAAATTTTTTTTCGCAGTTTCACATGCCCATCTTCAAACGACGATTCCCAAGCAACTAAAAGAGTCTAACTATCGCAATAACTTTCAGAATCTGCGGAATATATTCTAGTTTCATAATAACATCACCGGGAATTTTGCACGGTGAAACTTTAGGCCCGGGGGGCGTTTTTACGCAGACTTTCGGCAGCCGTCCTACGCTCTCAAATTTTTTTTCGCAGTTTCACATGCCCATCTTCAAACGACGATTCCCAAGCAACTAAAAGAGTCTAACTATCGCAATAACTTTCAGAATCTGCGGAATATATTCTAGTTTCATAATAACATCACCGGGAATTTTGCACGGTGAAACTTTAGGCCCGGGGGCGTTTTTACGCAGACTTTCGGCAGCCGTCCTACGCTCTCAAAATTTTTTCGCAGTTTCACATGCCCATCTTCAAACGACGATTCCCAAGCAACTAAAAGAGTCTAACTATCGCAATAACTTTCAGAATCTGCGGAATATATTCTAGTTTCATAATAACATCACCGGGAATTTTGCACGGTGAAACTTTAGGCCCGGGGGGCGTTTTTACGCAGACTTTCGGCAGCCGTCCTACGCTCTCAAAATTTTTTTCGCAGTTTCACATGCCCATCTTCAAACGACGATTCCCAAGCAACTAAAAGAGTCTAACTATCGCAATAACTTTCAGAATCTGCGGAATATATTCTAGTTTCATAATAACATCACCGGGAATTTTGCACGGTGAAACTTTAGGCCGGGGGGCATTTTTACGCAGACTTTCGGCAGCCGTCCTACGCTCTCAAAATTTTTTTCGCAGTTTCACATGCCCATCTTCAAACGACGATCCCAAGCAACTAAAAGAGTCTAACTATCGCAATAACTTTCAGAATCTGCGGAATATATTCTAGTTTCATAATAACATCACCGGGAATTCTGCACGGTGAAACTTTAGGCCCGGGGGGCGTTTTTACGCAGACTTTCGGCAGCCGTCCTACGCTCTCAAATTTTTTTCGCAGTTTCACATGCCCATCTTCAAACCGACGATTCCCAAGCAACTAAAAGAGTCTAACTATCGCAATAACTTTCAGAATCTGCGGTATATATTCTAGTTTCATAATAACATCACCGGGAATTTTGCACGGTGAAACTTTAGGCCCGGGGGGCGTTTTTACGCAGACTTTCGGCAGCCGTCCTACGCTCTCAAAATTTTTTTCGCAGTTTCACATGCCCATCTTCAAACGACGATTCCCAAGCAACTAAAAGAGTCTAACTATCGCAATAACTTTCAGTATCTGCGGAATATATTCTAGTTTCATAATAACATCACCGGGAATTTTGCCACGGTGAAACTTTAGGCCCGGGGGGCGTTTTTACGCAGACTTTCGGCAGCCGTCCTACGCTCTCAAAATTTTTTTCGCAGTTTCACATGCCCATCTTCAAAGCGACGATTCCCAAGCAACTAAAAGAGTCTAACTATCGCAATAACTTTCAGAATCTGCGGAATATATTCTAGTTTCATAATAACATCACCGGGAATTTTGCACGGTGAAACTTTAGGCCCGGGGGGCGTTTTTACGCAGACTTTCGGCAGCCGTCCTACGCTCTCAAATTTTTTTTCGCAGTTTCACATGCCCATCTTCAAACGACGATTCCCAAGCAACTAAAAGAGTCTAACTATCGCAATAACTTTCAGAATCTGCGGAATATATTCTAGTTTCATAATAACATCACCGGGAATTTTGCACGGTGAAACTTTAGGCCCGGGGGGCGTTTTTACGCAGACTTTCGGCAGCCGTCCTACGCTCTCAAAATTTTTTTCGCAGTTTCACATGCCCATCTTCAAACGACGATTCCCAAGCAACTAAAAGAGTCTAACTATCGCAATAACTTTCAGAATCTGCGGAATATATTCTAGTTTCATAATAACATCACCGGGAATTTTGCACGGTGAAACTTTAGGCCCGGGGGGCGTTTTTACGCAGACTTTCGGCAGCCGTCCTACGCTCTCAAATTTTTTTCGCAGTTTCACATGCCCATCTTCAAACGACGATTCCCAAGCAACTAAAAGAGTCTAACTATCGCAATAACTTTCAGAATCTGCGGAATATATTCTAGTTTCATAATAACATCACCGGGAATTTTGCACGGTGAAACTTTAGGCCCGGGGGGCGTTTTTACGCAGACTTTCGGCAGCCGTCCTACGCTCTCAAATTTTTTTTCGCAGTTTCACATGCCCATCTTCAAACGACGATTCCCAAGCAACTAAAAGAGTCTAACTATCGCAATAACTTTCAGAATCTGCGGAATATATTCTAGTTTCATAATAACATCACCGGGAATTTTGCACGGTGAAACTTTAGGCCCCGGGGGCGTTTTTACGCAGACTTTCGGCAGCCGTCCTACGCTCTCAAATTTTTTTTCGCAGTTTCACATGCCCATCTTCAAACGACGATTCCCAAGCAACTAAAAGAGTCTAACTATCGCAATAACTTTCAGAATCTGCGGAATATATTCTAGTTTCATAATAACATCACCGGGAATTTGCACGGTGAAACTTTAGGCCCGGGGGGCGTTTTTACGCAGACTTTCGGCAGCCGTCCTACGCTCTCAAATTTTTTTTCGCAGTTTCACATGCTCATCTTCAAACGACGATTCCCAAGCAACTAAAAGAGTCTAACTATCGCAATAACTTTCAGAATCTGCGGAATATATTCTAGTTTCATAATAACATCACCGGGAATTTTGCACGGTGAAACTTTAGGCCCGGGGGGCGTTTTTACGCAGACTTTCGGCAGCCGTCCTACGCTCTCAAATTTTTTTTCGCAGTTTCACATGCCCATCTTCAAACGACGATTCCCAAGCAACTAAAAGAGTCTAACTATCGCAATAACTTTCAGAATCTGCGGAATATATTCTAGTTTCATAATAACATCACCGGGAATTTTGCACGGTGAAACTTTAGGCCCGGGGGGCGTTTTTACGCAGACTTTCGGCAGCCATCCTTCGCTCTCAAATTTTTTTTTTGCAGTTTCACATGCCCATCTTCAAACGACGATTCCCAAGCAACTAAAAGAGTCTAACTATCGCAATAACTTTCAGAATCTGCGGAATATATTCTAGTTTCATAATTACATCACCGGGAATTTTGCACGGTGAAACTTTAGGCCCGGGGGGCGTTTTTACGCAGACTTTCGGCAGCCGTCCTACGCTCTCAAAATTTTTTTCGCAGTTTCACATGCCCATCTTCAAACGACGATTCCCAAGCAACTAAAAGAGTCTAACTATCGCAATAACTTTCAGAATCTGCGGAATATATTCTAGTTTCATAATAACATCACCGGGAATTTTGCACGGTGAAACTTTAGGCCCGGGGGGGCGTTTTTACGCAGACTTTCGGCAGCCGTCCTACGCTCTCAAATTTTTTTTCGCAGTTTCACATGCCCATCTTAAAACGATGATTCCCAAGCAACTAAAAGAGTCTAACTATCGCAATAACTTTCAGAATCTGCGGAATATATTCTAGTTTCATAATAACATCACCGGGAATTTTGCACGGTGAAACTTTAGGCCCGGGGGGCGTTTTTACGCAGACTTTCGGCAGCCGTCCTACGCTCTCAAATTTTTTTTCGCAGTTTCACATGCCCATCTTCAAACGACGATTCCCAAGCAACTAAAAGAGTCTAACTATCGCAATAACTTTCAGAATCTGCGGAATATATTCTAGTTTCATAATAACATCACCGGGAATTTTGCACGGTGAAACTTTATGCCCGGGGGGCGTTTTTACGCAGACTTTCGGCAGCCGTCCTACGCTCTCAAATTTTTTTTCGCAGTTTCACATGCCCATCTTCAAACGACGATTTTTAAGCAACTAAAAGAGTCTAACTATCGCAATAACTTTCAGAATCTGCGGAATATATTCTAGTTTCATAATAACATCACCGGGAATTTTGCACGGTGAAACTTTAGGCCCGGGGGGCGTTTTTACGCAGACTTTCGGCAGCCGTCCTACGCTCTCAAATTTTTTTTCGCAGTTTCACATGCCCATCTTCAAACGACGATTCCCAAGCAACTAAAAGAGTCTAACTATCGCAATAACTTTCAGAATCTGCGGAATATATTCTAGTTTCATAATAACATCACCGGGAATTTTGCACGGTGAAACTTTAGGCCCGGGGGCGTTTTTACGCAGACTTTCGGCAGCCGTCCTACGCTCTCAAAATTTTTTTCGCAGTTTCACATGCCCATCTTCAAACGACGATTCCCAAGCAACTAAAAGAGTCTAACTATCGCAATAACTTTCAGAATCTGCGGAATATATTCTAGTTTCATAATAACATCACCGGGAATTTTGCACGGTGAAACTTTAGGCCCGGGGGGCGTTTTTACGCAGACTTTCGGCAGCCGTCCTACGCTCTCAAAATTTTTTTCGCAGTTTCACATGCCCATCTTCAAACGACGATTCCCAAGCAACTAAAAGAGTCTAACTATCGCAATAACTTTCAGAATCTGCGGAATATATTCTAGTTTCATAATAACATCACCGGGAATTTTGCACGGTGAAACTTTAGGCCGGGGGGCATTTTTACGCAGACTTTCGGCAGCCGTCCTACGCTCTCAAAATTTTTTTCGCAGTTTCACATGCCCATCTTCAAACGACGATTCCCAAGCAACTAAAAGAGTCTAACTATCGCAATAACTTTCAGAATCTGCGGAATATATTCTAGTTTCAAAATAACATCACCGGGAATTCTGCACGGTGAAACTTTAGGCCCGGGGGGCGTTTTTACGCAGACTTTCGGCAGCCGTCCTACGCTCTCAAATTTTTTTCGCAGTTTCACATGCCCATCTTCAAACGACGATTCCCAAGCAACTAAAAGAGTCTAACTATCGCAATAACTTTCAGAATCTGCGGAATATATTCTAGTTTCATAATAACATCACCGGGAATTTTGCACGGTGAAACTTTAGGCCCGGGGGCGTTTTTACGCAGACTTTCGGCAGCCGTCCTACGCTCTCAAAATTTTTTTCGCAGTTTTACATGCCCATCTTCAAACGACGATTCCCAAGCAACTAAAAGAGTCTAACTATCGCAATAACTTTCAGAATCTGCGGAATATATTCTAGTTTCATAATAACATCACCGGGAATTTTGCACGGTGAAACTTTAGGCCCGGGGTGCGTTTTTACGCAGACTTTCGGCAGCCGTCCTACGCTCTCAAATTTTTTTTCGCAGTTTCACATGCCCATCTTCAAACGACGATTCCCAAGCAACTAAAAGAGTCTAACTATCGCAATAACTTTCAGAATCTTCGGAATATATTCTAGTTTCATAATAACATCATCGGGAATTTTGCACGGTGAAACTTTAGGCCCGGGGGGCGTTTTTACGCAGACTTTCGGCAGCCGTCCTACGCTCTCAAATTTTTTTTCGCAGTTTCACATGCCCATCTTCAAACGACGATTCCCAAGCAACTAAAAGAGTCTAACTATCGCAATAACTTTCAGAATCTGCGGAATATATTCTAGTTTCATAATAACATCACCGGGAATTTTGCACGGTGAAACTTTAGGCCCGGGGGGCGTTTTTACGCAGACTTTCGGCAGCCGTCCTACGCTCTCAAAATTTTTTTCGCAGTTTCACATGCCCATCTTCAAACGACGATTCCCAAGCAACTAAAAGAGTCTAACTATCGCAATAACTTTCAGAATCTGCGGAATATATTCTAGTTTCATAATAACATCACCGGGAATTTTGGCGGTGAAACTTTAGGCCCGGGGGGCGTTTTTACGCAGACTTTCGGCAGCCGTCCTACGCTCTCAAATTTTTTTTCGCAGTTTCACATGCCCATCTTCAAACGACGATTCCCAAGCAACTAAAAGAGTCTAACTATCGCAATAACTTTCAGAATCTGCGGAATATATTCTAGTTTCATAATAACATCACCGGGAATTTTGCACGGTGAAACTTTATGCCCGGGGGGCGTTTTTACGCAGACTTTCGGCAGCCGTCCTACGCTCTCAAATTTTTTTTCGCAGTTTCACATGCCCATCTTCAAACGACGATTTTTAAGCAACTAAAAGAGTCTAACTATCGCAATAACTTTCAGAATCTGCGGAATATATTCTAGTTTCATAATAACATCACCGGGAATTTTGCACGGTGAAACTTTAGGCCCGGGGGGCGTTTTTACGCAGACTTTCGGCAGCCGTCCTACGCTCTCAAATTTTTTTTCGCAGTTTCACATGCCCATCTTCAAACGACGATTCCCAAGCAACTAAAAGAGTCTAACTATCGCAATAACTTTCAGAATCTGCGGAATATATTCTAGTTTCATAATAACATCACCGGGAATTTTGCACGGTGAAACTTTAGGCCCGGGGGGCGTTTTTACGCAGACTTTCGGCAGCCGTCCTACGCTCTCAAAATTTTTTTCGCAGTTTCACATGCCCATCTTCAAACGACGATTCCCAAGCAACTAAAAGAGTCTAACTATCGCAATAACTTTCAGAATCTGCGGAATATATTCTAGTTTCATAATAACATCACCGGGAATTTTGCACGGTGAAACTTTAGGCCCGGGGGGCGTTTTTACGCAGACTTTCGGCAGCCGTCCTACGCTCTCAAAATTTTTTTCGCAGTTTCACATGCCCATCTTCAAACGACGATTCCCAAGCAACTAAAAGAGTCTAACTATCGCAATAACTTTCAGAATCTGCGGAATATATTCTAGTTTCATAATAACATCACCGGGAATTTTGCACGGTGAAACTTTAGGCCCGGGGGGCATTTTTACGCAGACTTTCGGCAGCCGTCCTACGCTCTCAAAATTTTTTTCGCAGTTTCACATGCCCATCTTCAAACGACGATTCCCAAGCAACTAAAAGAGTCTAACTATCGCAATAACTTTCAGAATCTGCGGAATATATTCTAGTTTCATAATAACATCACCGGGAATTCTGCACGGTGAAACTTTAGGCCCGGGGGGCGTTTTTACGCAGACTTTCGGCAGCCGTCCTACGCTCTCAAATTTTTTTTCGCAGTTTCACATGCCCATCTTCAAACGACGATTCCCAAGCAACTAAAAGAGTCTAACTATCGCAATAACTTTCAGAATCTGCGGAATATATTCTAGTTTCATAATAACATCACCGGGAATTTTGCACGGTGAAACTTTAGGCCCGGGGGCGTTTTTACGCAGACTTTCGGCAGCCGTCCTACGCTCTCAAAATTTTTTTCGCAGTTTCACATGCCCATCTTCAAACGACGATTCCCAAGCAACTAAAAGAGTCTAACTATCGCAATAACTTTCAGAATCTGCGGAATATATTCTAGTTTCATAATAACATCACCGGGAATTTTGCACGGTGAAACTTTAGGCCCGGGGGGCGTTTTTACGCAGACTTTCGGCAGCCGTCCTACGCTCTCAAATTTTTTTTCGCAGTTTCACATGCCCATCTTCAAACGACGATTCCCAAGCAACTAAAAGAGTCTAACTATCGCAATAACTTTCAGAATCTTCGGAATATATTCTAGTTTCATAATAACATCATCGGGAATTTTGCACGGTGAAACTTTAGGCCCGGGGGGCGTTTTTACGCAGACTTTCGGCAGCCGTCCTACGCTCTCAAATTTTTTTTCGCAGTTTCACATGCCCATCTTCAAACGACGATTCCCAAGCAACTAAAAGAGTCTAACTATCGCAATAACTTTCAGAATCTGCGGAATATATTCTAGTTTCATAATAACATCACCGGGAATTTTGCACGGTGAAACTTTAGGCCCGGGGGGCGTTTTTACGCAGACTTTCGGCAGCCGTCCTACGCTCTCAAAATTTTTTTCGCAGTTTCACATGCCCATCTTCAAACGACGATTCCCAAGCAACTAAAAGAGTCTAACTATCGCAATAACTTTCAGAATCTGCGGAATATATTCTAGTTTCATAATAACATCACCGGGAATTTTGCACGGTGAAACTTTAGGCCCGGGGGGCGTTTTTACGCAGACTTTCGGCAGCCGTTTTACGCTCTCAAATTTTTTTTCGCAGTTTCACATGCCCATCTTCAAACGACGATTCCCAAGCAACTAAAAGAGTCTAACTATCGCAATAACTTTCAGAATCTGCGGAATATATTCTAGTTTCATAATATCATCACCGGGAATTTTGCACGGTGAAACTTTAGGCCCGTGGGGCGTTTTTACGCAGACTTTCGGCAGCCGTCCTACGCTCTCAAATTTTTTTTCGCAGTTTCACATGCCCATCTTCAAACGACGATTCCCAAGCAACTAAAAGAGTCTAACTATCTCAATAACTTTCAGAATCTGCGGAATATATTCTAGTTTCATAATAACATCACCGGGAATTTTGCACGGTGAAACTTTAGGCCCGGGGGGCGTTTTTACGCAGACTTTCGGCAGCCGTCCTACGCTCTCAAATTTTTTTTCGCAGTTTCACATGCCCATCTTCAAACGACGATTCCCAAGCAACTAAAAGAGTCTAACTATCGCAATAACTTTCAGAATCTGCGGAATATATTCTAGTTTCATAATAACATCACCGGAAATTTTGCACGGTGAAACTTTAGGCCCGGGGGGCGTTTTTACGCAGACTTTCGGCAGCCGTCCTACGCTCTCAAATTTTTTTTCGCAGTTTCACATGCCCATCTTCAAACGACGATTCCCAAGCAACTAAAAGAGTCTAACTATCGCAATAACTTTCAGAATCTGCGGAATATATTCTAGTTTCATAATAACATCACCGGGAATTTTGCACGGTGAAACTTTAGGCCCGGGGGGCGTTTTTACGCAGACGTTCGGCAGCCGTCCTACGCTCTCAAATTTTTTTTCGCAGTTTCACATGCCCATCTTCAAACGACGATTCCCAAGCAACTAAAACAGTTTAACTATCGCAATAACTTTCAGAATCTGCAGAATATATTCTAGTTTCATAATAACATCACCGGGAATTTTGCACGGTGAAACTTTAGGCCCGGGGGGCGTTTTTACGCAGACTTTCGGCAGCCGTCCTACGCTCTCAAAATTTTTTTCGCAGTTTCACATGCCCATCTTCAAACGACGATTCCCAAGCAACTAAAAGAGTCTAACTATCGCAATAACTTTCAGAATCTGCGGAATATATTCTAGTTTCATAATAACATCACCGGGAATTTTGCACGGTGAAACTTTAGGCCCGGGGGGCGTTTTTACGCAGACTTTCGGCAGCCGTCCTACGCTCTCAAATTTTTTTTGCAGTTTCACATGCCCATCTTCAAACGACGATTCCCAAGCAACTAAAAGAGTCTAACTATCGCAATAACTTTCAGAATCTGCGGAATATATTCTAGTTTCATAATAACATCACCGGGAATTTTGCACGGTGAAACTTTAGGCCCGGGGGGCGTTTTTACGCAGACTTTCGGCAGCCGTCCTACACTCTCAAAATTTTTTTCGCAGTTTTACATGCCCATTTTCAAACGACGATTCCCAAGCAACTAAAAGAGTCTAACTATCGCAATAACTTTCAGATTCTGCGGAATATATTCTAGTTTCATAATAACATCACCGGGAATTTTGCACGGTGAAACTTTAGGCCCGGGGGGCGTTTTTACGCAGACTTTCGGCAGCCGTCCTACGCTCTCAAAATTTTTTTCGCAGTTTCACATGCCCATCTTCAAACGACGATTCCCAAGCAACTAAAAGAGTCTAACTATCGTAATAACTTTCAGAATCTGCGGAATATATTCTAGTTTCATAATAACATCACCGGGAATTTTGCACGGTGAAACTTTAGGCCCGGGGGGCGTTTTTACGCAGACTTTCGGCAGCCGTCCTACGCTCTCAAATTTTTTTTTGCAGTTTCACATGCCCATCTTCAAACGACGATTCCCAAGCAACTAAAAGAGTCTAACTATCGCAATAACTTTCAGAATCTGCGGAATATATTCTAGTTTCATAATAACATCACCGGGAATTTTGCACGGTGAAACTTTAGGCCCGGGGGGCGTTTTAACGCAGACTTTCGGCAGCCGTCCTACGCTCTCAAAATTTTTTTCGCAGTTTCACATGCCCATCTTCAAACGACGATTCCCAAGCAACTAAAAGAGTCTAACTATCGCAATAACTTTCAGAATCTGCGGAATATATTCTAGTTTCATAATAACATCACCGGGAATTTTGCACGGTGAAACTTTAGGCCCGGGGGGCGTTTTTACGCAGACTTTCGGCAGCCGTCCTACGCTCTCAAAATTTTTTTCGCAGTTTCACATGCCCATCTTCAAACGACGATTCCCAAGCAACTAAAAGAGTCTAACTATCGCAATAACTTTCAGAATCTGCGGAATATATTCTAGTTTCATAATAACATCACCGGGAATTTTGCACGGTGAAACTTTAGGCCCGGGGGGCGTTTTTACGCAGACTTTCGGCAGCCGTCCTACGCTCTCAAATTTCTTTTTGCAGTTTCACATGCCCATCTTCAAACTACGATTCCCAAGCAACTAAAAGAGTCTAACTATCGCAATAACTTTCAGAATCTGCGGAATATATTCTAGTTTCATAATAACATCACCGGGAATTTTGCACGGTGAAACTTTAGGCCCGGGGGGCGTTTTAACGCAGACTTTCGGCAGCCGTCCTACGCTCTCAAATTTTTTTTCGCAGTTTCACATGCCCATCTTCAAACGACGATTCCCAAGCAACTAAAAGAGTCTAACTATCGCAATAACTTTCAGAATCTGCGGAATATATTCTAGTTTCATAATAACATCACCGGGAATTTTGCACGGTGAAACTTTAGGCCCGGGGGGCGTTTTTACGCAGACTTTCGGCAGCCGTCCTACGCTCTCAAAATTTTTTTCGCAGTTTCACATGCCCATCTTCAAACGACGATTCCCAAGCAACTAAAAGAGTCTAACTATCGCAATAACTTTCAGAATCTGCGGAATATATTCTAGTTTCAAAATAACATCACCGGGAATTTTGCACGGTGAAACTTTAGGCCCGGGGGGCGTTTTTACGCAGACTTTCGGCAGCCGTCCTACGCTCTCAAATTTTTTTTCGCAGTTTCACATGCCCATCTTCAAACTACGATTCCCAAGCAACTAAAAGAGTCTAACTATCGCAATAACTTTCAGAATCTGCGGAATATATTCTAGTTTCATAATAACATCACCGGGAATTTTGCACGGTGAAACTTTAGGCCCGGGGGGCGTTTTTACGCAGACTTTCGGCAGCCGTCCTACGCTCTCAAATTTTTTTTCGCAGTTTCACATGCCCATCTTCAAACGACGATTCCCAAGCAACTAAAAGAGTCTAACTATCGCAATAACTTTCAGAATCTGCGGAATATATTCTAGTTTCCTAATAACATCACCGGGAATTTTGCACGGTGAAACTTTAGGCCCGGGGGGCGTTTTTACGCAGACTTTCGGCAGCCGTCCTACGCTCTCAAAATTTTTTTCGCAGTTTCACATGCCCATCTTCAAACGACGATTCCCAAGCAACTAAAAGAGTCTAACTATCGCAATAACTTTCAGAATCTGCGGAATATATTCTAGTTTCATAATAACATCACCGGGAATTTTGCACGGTGAAACTTTAGGCCCGGGGGGCGTTTTTACGCAGGCTTTCGGCAGCCGTCCTACGCTCTCAAATTTTTTTTCGCAGTTTCATATGCCCATCTTCAAACGACGATTCCCAAGCAACTAAAAGAGTCTAACTATCGCAATAACTTTCAGAATCTGCGGAATATATTCTAGTTTCATAATAACATCACCGGGAATTTTGCACGGTGAAACTTTAGGCCCGGGGGGCGTTTTTACGCATACTTTCGGCAGCCGTCCTACGCTCTGAAATTTTTTTTCGCAGTTTCACATGCCCATCTTCAAACGACGATTCCCAAGCAACTAAAAGAGTCTAACTATCGCAATAACTTTCAGAATCTGCGGAATATATTCTAGTTTCATAATAACATCACCGGGAATTTTGCACGGTGAAACTTTAGGCCCGGGGGGCGTTTTTACGCAGACTTTCGGCAGCCGTCCTACGCTCTCAAAATTTTTTTCGCAGTTTCGCATGCCCATCTTCAAACGACGATTCCCAAGCAACTAAAAGAGTTTAACTATCGCAATAACTTTCAGAATCTGCAGAATATATTCTAGTTTCATAATAACATCACCGGGAATTTTGCACGGTGAAACTTTAGGCCCGGGGGGCGTTTTTACGCAGACTTTCGGCAGCCGTCCTACGCTCTCAAAATTTTTTTCGCAGTTTCACATGCCCATCTTCAAACGACGATTCCCAAGCAACTAAAAGAGTCTAACTATCGCAATAACTTTCAGAATCTGCGGAATATATTCTAGTTTCATAATAACATCACCGGGAATTTTGCACGGTGAAACTTTAGGCCCGGGGGGCGTTTTAACGCAGACTTTCGGCAGCCGTCCTACGCTCTCAAATTTTTTTTCGCAGTTTCACATGCCCATCTTCAAACGACGATTCCCAAGCAACTAAAAGAGTCTAACTATCGCAATAACTTTCAGAATCTGCGGAATATATTCTAGTTTCATAATAACATCACCGGGAATTTTGCACGGTGAAACTTTAGGCCCGGGGGGCGTTTTTACGCAGACTTTCGGCAGCCGTCCTACGCTCTCAAAATTTTTTTCGCAGTTTCACATGCCCATCTTCAAACGACGATTCCCAAGCAACTAAAAGAGTCTAACTATCGCAATAACTTTCAGAATCTGCGGAATATATTCTAGTTTCAAAATAACATCACCGGGAATTTTGCACGGTGAAACTTTAGGCCCGGGGGGCGTTTTTACGCAGACTTTCGGCAGCCGTCCTACGCTCTCAAATTTTTTTTCGCAGTTTCACATGCCCATCTTCAAACTACGATTCCCAAGCAACTAAAAGAGTCTAACTATCGCAATAACTTTCAGAATCTGCGGAATATATTCTAGTTTCATAATAACATCACCGGGAATTTTGCACGGTGAAACTTTAGGCCCGGGGGGCGTTTTTACGCAGACTTTCGGCAGCCGTCCTACGCTCTCAAATTTTTTTTCGCAGTTTCACATGCCCATCTTCAAACGACGATTCCCAAGCAACTAAAAGAGTCTAACTATCGCAATAACTTTCAGAATCTGCGGAATATATTCTAGTTTCATAATAACATCACCGGGAATTTTGCACGGTGAAACTTTAGGCCCGGGGGGCGTTTTTACGCAGACTTTCGGCAGCCGTCCTACGCTCTCAAAATTTTTTTCGCAGTTTCACATGCCCATCTTCAAACGACGATTCCCAAGCAACTAAAAGAGTCTAACTATCGCAATAACTTTCAGAATCTGCGGAATATATTCTAGTTTCATAATAACATCACCGGGAATTTTGCACGGTGAAACTTTAGGCCCGGGGGGCGTTTTTACGCAGGCTTTCGGCAGCCGTCCTACGCTCTCAAATTTTTTTTCGCAGTTTCATATGCCCATCTTCAAACGACGATTCCCAAGCAACTAAAAGAGTCTAACTATCGCAATAACTTTCAGAATCTGCGGAATATATTCTAGTTTCATAATAACATCACCGGGAATTTTGCACGGTGAAACTTTAGGCCCGGGGGGCGTTTTTACGCATACTTTCGGCAGCCGTCCTACGCTCTGAAATTTTTTTTCGCAGTTTCACATGCCCATCTTCAAACGACGATTCCCAAGCAACTAAAAGAGTCTAACTATCGCAATAACTTTCAGAATCTGCGGAATATATTCTAGTTTCATAATAACATCACCGGGAATTTTGCACGGTGAAACTTTAGGCCCGGGGGGCGTTTTTACGCAGACTTTCGGCAGCCGTCCTACGCTCTCAAAATTTTTTTCGCAGTTTCGCATGCCCATCTTCAAACGACGATTCCCAAGCAACTAAAAGAGTTTAACTATCGCAATAACTTTCAGAATCTGCAGAATATATTCTAGTTTCATAATAACATCACCGGGAATTTTGCACGGTGAAACTTTAGGCCCGGGGGGCGTTTTTACGCAGACTTTCGGCAGCCGTCCTACGCTCTCAAAATTTTTTTCGCAGTTTCACATGCCCATCTTCAAACGACGATTCCCAAGCAACTAAAAGAGTCTAACTATCGCAATAACTTTCAGAATCTGCGGAATATATTCTAGTTTCATAATAACATCACCGGGAATTTTGCACGGTGAAACTTTAGGCCCGGGGGGCGTTTTTACGCAGACTTTCGGCAGCCGTCCTACGCTCTCAAATTTTTTTTCGCAGTTTCACATGCCCATCTTCAAACGACGATTCCCAAGCAACTAAAAGAGTCTAACTATCGCAATAACTTTCAGAATCTGCGGAATATATTCTAGTTTCATAATAACATCACCGGGAATTTTGCACGGTGAAACTTTAGGCCCGGGGGGCGTTTTAACGCAGACTTTCGGCAGCCGTCCTACGCTCTCAAATTTTTTTTCGCAGTTTCACATGCCCATCTTCAAACGACGATTCCCAAGCAACTAAAAGAGTCTAACTATCGCAATAACTTTCAGAATCTGCGGAATATATTCTAGTTTCATAATAACATCACCGGGAATTTTGCACGGTGAAACTTTAGGCCCGGGGGGCGTTTTTACGCAGACTTTCGGCAGCCGTCCTACGCTCTCAAAATTTTTTTCGCAGTTTCACATGCCCATCTTCAAACGACGATTCCCAAGCAACTAAAAGAGTCTAACTATCGCAATAACTTTCAGAATCTGCGGAATATATTCTAGTTTCATAATAACATCACCGGGAATTTTGCACGGTGAAACTTTAGGCCCGGGGGGCGTTTTTACGCAGACTTTCGGCAGCCGTCCTACGCTCTCAAATTTTTTTTCGCAGTTTCACATGCCCATCTTCAAACTACGATTCCCAAGCAACTAAAAGAGTCTAACTATCGCAATAACTTTCAGAATCTGCGGAATATATTCTAGTTTCATAATAACATCACCGGGAATTTTGCACGGTGAAACTTTAGGCCCGGGGGGCGTTTTTACGCAGACTTTCGGCAGCCGTCCTACGCTCTCAAATTTTTTTTCGCAGTTTCACATGCCCATCTTCAAACGACGATTCCCAAGCAACTAAAAGAGTCTAACTATCGCAATAACTTTCAGAATCTGCGGAATATATTCTAGTTTCATAATAACATCACCGGGAATTTTGCACGGTGAAACTTTAGGCCTGGGGGGCGTTTTTACGCAGACTTTCGGCAGCCGTCCTACGCTCTCAAATTTTTTTTCGCAGTTTCACATGCCCATCTTCAAACGACGATTCCCAAGCAACTAAAAGAGTCTAACTATCGCAATAACTTTCAGAATCTGCGGAATATATTCTAGTTTCATAATATCATCACCGGGAATTTTGCACGGTGAAACTTTAGGCCCGTGGGGCGTTTTTACGCAGACTTTCGGCAGCCGTCCTACGCTCTCAAATTTTTTTTCGCAGTTTCACATGCCCATCTTCAAACGACGATTCCCAAGCAACTAAAAGAGTCTAACTATCTCAATAACTTTCAGAATCTGCGGAATATATTCTAGTTTCATAATAACATCACCGGGAATTTTGCACGGTGAAACTTTAGGCCCGGGGGGCGTTTTTACGCAGACTTTCGGCAGCCGTCCTACGCTCTCAAATTTTTTTTCGCAGTTTCACATGCCCATCTTCAAACGACGATTCCCAAGCAACTAAAAGAGTCTAACTATCGCAATAACTTTCAGAATCTGCGGAATATATTCTAGTTTCATAATAACATCACCGGAAATTTTGCACGGTGAAACTTTAGGCCCGGGGGGCGTTTTTACGCAGACTTTCGGCAGCCGTCCTACGCTCTCAAATTTTTTTTCGCAGTTTCACATGCCCATCTTCAAACGACGATTCCCAAGCAACTAAAAGAGTCTAACTATCGCAATAACTTTCAGAATCTGCGGAATATATTCTAGTTTCATAATAACATCACCGGGAATTTTGCACGGTGAAACTTTAGGCCCGGGGGGCGTTTTTACGCAGACTTTCGGCAGCCGTCCTACGCTCTCAAATTTTTTTTCGCAGTTTCACATGCCCATCTTCAAACGACGATTCCCAAGCAACTAAAAGAGTTTAACTATCGCAATAACTTTCAGAATCTGCAGAATATATTCTAGTTTCATAATAACATCACCGGGAATTTTGCACGGTGAAACTTTAGGCCCGGGGGGCGTTTTTACGCAGACTTTCGGCAGCCGTCCTACGCTCTCAAAATTTTTTTCGCAGTTTTACATGCCCATCTTCAAACGACGATTCCCAAGCAACTAAAAGAGTCTAACTATCGCAATAACTTTCAGATTCTGCGGAATATATTCTAGTTTCATAATAACATCACCGGGAATTTTGCACGGTGAAACTTTAGGCCCGGGGGGCGTTTTTACGCAGACTTTCGGCAGCCGTCCTACGCTCTCAAAATTTTTTTCGCAGTTTCACATGCCCATCTTCAAACGACGATTCCCAAGCAACTAAAAGAGTCTAACTATCGCAATAACTTTCAGAATCTGCGGAATATATTCTAGTTTCACAATAACATCACCGGGAATTTTGCACGGTGAAACTTTAGGCCCGGGGGGCGTTTTTACGCAGACTTTCGGCAGCCGTCCTACGCTCTCAAATTTTTTTTCGCAGTTTCACATGCCCATCTTCAAACGACGATTCCCAAGCAACTAAAAGAGTCTAACTATCGCAATAACTTTCAGAATCTGCGGAATATATTCTAGTTTCATAATAACATCACCGGGAATTTTGCACGGTGAAACTTTAGGCCCGGGGGGCGTTTTTACGCAGACTTTCGGCAGCCGTCCTACGCTCTCAAAATTTTTTTCGCAGTTTCACATGCCCATCTTCAAACGACGATTCCCAAGCAACTAAAAGAGTCTAACTATCGCAATAACTTTCAGAATCTGCGGAATATATTCTAGTTTCATAATAACATCACCGGGAATTTTGCACGGTGAAACTTTAGGCCCGGGGGGCGTTTTTACGCAGACTTTCGGCAGCCGTCCTACGCTCTCAAAATTTTTTTCGCAGTTTCACATGCCCATCTTCAAACGACGATTCCCAAGCAACTAAAAGAGTCTAACTATCGCAATAACTTTCAGAATCTGCGGAATATATTCTAGTTTCAAAATAACATCACCGGGAATTTTGCACGGTGAAACTTTAGGCCCGGGGGGCGTTTTTACGCAGACTTTCGGCAGCCGTCCTACGCTCTCAAATTTTTTTTCGCAGTTTCACATGCCCATCTTCAAACTACGATTCCCAAGCAACTAAAAGAGTCTAACTATCGCAATAACTTTCAGAATCTGCGGAATATATTCTAGTTTCATAATAACATCACCGGGAATTTTGCACGGTGAAACTTTAGGCCCGGGGGGCGTTTTTACGCAGACTTTCGGCAGCCGTCCTACGCTCTCAAATTTTTTTTCGCAGTTTCACATGCCCATCTTCAAACGACGATTCCCAAGCAACTAAAAGAGTCTAACTATCGCAATAACTTTCAGAATCTGCGGAATATATTCTAGTTTCATAATAACATCACCGGGAATTTTGCACGGTGAAACTTTAGGCCCGGGGGGCGTTTTTACGCAGACTTTCGGCAGCCGTCCTACGCTCTCAAAATTTTTTTCGCAGTTTCACATGCCCATCTTCAAACGACGATTCCCAAGCAACTAAAAGAGTCTAACTATCGCAATAACTTTCAGAATCTGCGGAATATATTCTAGTTTCATAATAACATCACCGGGAATTTTGCACGGTGAAACTTTAGGCCCGGGGGGCGTTTTTACGCAGGCTTTCGGCAGCCGTCCTACGCTCTCAAATTTTTTTTCGCAGTTTCATATGCCCATCTTCAAACGACGATTCCCAAGCAACTAAAAGAGTCTAACTATCGCAATAACTTTCAGAATCTGCGGAATATATTCTAGTTTCATAATAACATCACCGGGAATTTTGCACGGTGAAACTTTAGGCCCGGGGGGCGTTTTTACGCAGACTTTCGGCAGCCGTCCTACGCTCTGAAATTTTTTTTCGCAGTTTCACATGCCCATCTTCAAACGACGATTCCCAAGCAACTAAAAGAGTCTAACTATCGCAATAACTTTCAGAATCTGCGGAATATATTCTAGTTTCATAATAACATCACCGGGAATTTTGCACGGTGAAACTTTAGGCCCGGGGGGCGTTTTTACGCAGACTTTCGGCAGCCGTCCTACGCTCTCAAAATTTTTTTCGCAGTTTCGCATGCCCATCTTCAAACGACGATTCCCAAGCAACTAAAAGAGTTTAACTATCGCAATAACTTTCAGAATCTGCAGAATATATTCTAGTTTCATAATAACATCACCGGGAATTTTGCACGGTGAAACTTTAGGCCCGGGGGGCGTTTTTACGCAGACTTTCGGCAGCCGTCCTACGCTCTCAAAATTTTTTTCGCAGTTTCACATGCCCATCTTCAAACGACGATTCCCAAGCAACTAAAAGAGTCTAACTATCGCAATAACTTTCAGAATCTGCGGAATATATTCTAGTTTCATAATAACATCACCGGGAATTTTGCACGGTGAAACTTTGGGCCCGGGGGGCGTTTTTACGCAGACTTTCGGCAGCCGTCCTACGCTCTCAAATTTTTTTTCGCAGTTTCACATGCCCATCTTCAAACGACGATTCCCAAGCAACTAAAAGAGTCTAACTATCGCAATAACTTTCAGAATCTGCGGAATATATTCTAGTTTCATAATAACATCACCGGGAATTTTGCACGGTGAAACTTTAGGCCCGGGGGGCGTTTTTACGCAGACTTTCGGCAGCCGTCCTACACTCTCAAAATTTTTTTCGCAGTTTTACATGCCCATCTTCAAACGACGATTCCCAAGCAACTAAAAGAGTCTAACTATCGCAATAACTTTCAGATTCTGCGGAATATATTCTAGTTTCATAATAACATCACCGGGAATTTTGCACGGTGAAACTTTAGGCCCGGGGGGCGTTTTTACGCAGACTTTCGGCAGCCGTCCTACGCTCTCAAAATTTTTTTCGCAGTTTCACATGCCCATCTTCAAACGACGATTCCCAAGCAACTAAAAGAGTCTAACTATCGCAATAACTTTCAGAATCTGCGGAATATATTCTAGTTTCATAATAACATCACCGGGAATTTTGCACGGTGAAACTTTAGGCCCGGGGGGCGTTTTTACGCAGACTTTCGGCAGCCGTCCTACGCTCTCAAATTTTTTTTCGCAGTTTCACATGCCCATCTTCAAACGACGATTCCCAAGCAACTAAAAGAGTCTAACTATCGCAATAACTTTCAGAATCTGCGGAATATATTCTAGTTTCATAATAACATCACCGGGAATTTTGCACGGTGAAACTTTAGGCCCGGGGGGCGTTTTAACGCAGACTTTCGGCAGCCGTCCTACGCTCTCAAATTTTTTTTCGCAGTTTCACATGCCCATCTTCAAACGACGATTCCCAAGCAACTAAAAGAGTCTAACTATCGCAATAACTTTCAGAATCTGCGGAATATATTCTAGTTTCATAATAACATCACCGGGAATTTTGCACGGTGAAACTTTAGGCCCGGGGGGCGTTTTTACGCAGACTTTCGGCAGCCGTCCTACGCTCTCAAAATTTTTTTCGCAGTTTCACATGCCCATCTTCAAACGACGATTCCCAAGCAACTAAAAGGGTCTAAATATCGCAATAACTTTCAGAATCTGCGGAATATATTCTAGTTTCATAATAACATCACCGGGAATTTTGCACGGTGAAACTTTAGGCCCGGGGGGCGTTTTTACGCAGACTTTCGGCAGCCGTCCTACGCTCTCAAATTTTTTTTCGCAGCTTCACATGCCCATCTTCAAACTACGATTCCCAAGCAACTAAAAGAGTCTAACTATCGCAATAACTTTCAGAATCTGCGGAATATATTCTAGTTTCATAATAACATCACCGGGAATTTTGCACGGTGAAACTTTAGGCCCGGGGGGCGTTTTTACGCAGACTTTCGGCAGCCGTCCTACGCTCTCAAATTTTTTTTCGCAGTTTCACATGCCCATCTTCAAACGACGATTCCCAAGCAACTAAAAGAGTCTAACTATCGCAATAACTTTCAGAATCTGCGGAATATATTCTAGTTTCATAATAACATCACCGGGAATTTTGCACGGTGAAACTTTAGGCCCGGGGGGCGTTTTTACGCAGGCTTTCGGCAGCCGTCCTACGCTCTCAAATTTTTTTTCGCAGTTTCATATGCCCATCTTCAAACGACGATTCCCAAGCAACTAAAAGAGTCTAACTATCGCAATAACTTTCAGAATCTGCGGAATATATTCTAGTTTCATAATAACATCACCGGGAATTTTGCACGGTGAAACTTTAGGCCCGGGGGGCGTTTTTACGCAGACTTTCGGCAGCCGTCCTACGCTCTGAAATTTTTTTTCGCAGTTTCACATGCCCATCTTCAAACGACGATTCCCAAGCAACTAAAAGAGTCTAACTATCGCAATAACTTTCAGAATCTGCGGAATATATTCTAGTTTCATAATAACATCACCGGGAATTTTGCACGGTGAAACTTTAGGCCCGGGGGGCGTTTTTACGCAGACTTTCGGCAGCCGTCCTACGCTCTCAAAATTTTTTTCGCAGTTTCGCATGCCCATCTTCAAACGACGATTCCCAAGCAACTAAAAGAGTTTAACTATCGCAATAACTTTCAGAATCTGCAGAATATATTCTAGTTTCATAATAACATCACCGGGAATTTTGCACGGTGAAACTTTAGGCCCGGGGGGCGTTTTTACGCAGACTTTCGGCAGCCGTCCTACGCTCTCAAAATTTTTTTCGCAGTTTCACATGCCCATCTTCAAACGACGATTCCCAAGCAACTAAAAGAGTCTAACTATCGCAATAACTTTCAGAATCTGCGGAATATATTCTAGTTTCATAATAACATCACCGGGAATTTTGCACGGTGAAACTTTAGGCCCGGGGGGCGTTTTTACGCAGACTTTCGGCAGCCGTCCTACGCTCTCAAAATTTTTTTCGCAGTTTCACATGCCCATCTTCAAACGACGATTCCCAAGCAACTAAAAGAGTCTAACTATCGCAATAACTTTCAGAATCTGCGGAATATATTCTAGTTTCACAATAACATCACCGGGAATTTTGCACGGTGAAACTTTAGGCCCGGGGGGCGTTTTTACGCAGACTTTCGGCAACCGTCCTACGCTCTCAAATTTTTTTTCGCAGTTTCACATGCCCATCTTCAAACGACGATTCCCAAGCAACTAAAAGAGTCTAACTATCGCAATAACTTTCAGAATCTGCGGAATATATTCCAGTTTCATAATAACATCACCGGGAATTTTGCACGGTGAAACTTTAGGCCCGGGGGGCGTTTTTACGCAGACTTTCGGCAGCCGTCCTACGCTCTCAAAATTTTTTTCGCAGTTTCACATGCCCATCTTCAAACGACGATTCCCAAGCAACTAAAAGAGTCTAACTATCGCAATAACTTTCAGAATCTGCGGAATATATTCTAGTTTCATAATAACATCACCGGGAATTTTGCACGGTGAAACTTTAGGCCCGGGGGGCGTTTTTACGCAGACTTTCGGCAGCCGTCCTACGCTCTCAAAATTTTTTTCGCAGTTTCACATGCCCATCTTCAAACGACGATTCCCAAGCAACTAAAAGAGTCTAACTATCGCAATAACTTTCAGAATCTGCGGAATATATTCTAGTTTCAAAATAACATCACCGGGAATTTTGCACGGTGAAACTTTAGGCCCGGGGGGCGTTTTTACGCAGACTTTCGGCAGCCGTCCTACGCTCTCAAATTTTTTTTCGCAGTTTCACATGCCCATCTTCAAACTACGATTCCCAAGCAACTAAAAGAGTCTAACTATCGCAATAACTTTCAGAATCTGCGGAATATATTCTAGTTTCATAATAACATCACCGGGAATTTTGCACGGTGAAACTTTAGGCCCGGGGGGCGTTTTTACGCAGACTTTCGGCAGCCGTCCTACGCTCTCAAAATTTTTTTCGCAGTTTCACATGCCCATCTTCAAACGACGATTCCCAAGCAACTAAAAGAGTCTAACTATCGCAATAACTTTCAGAATCTGCGGAATATATTCTAGTTTCATAATAACATCACCGGGAATTTTGCACGGTGAAACTTTAGGCCCGGGGGGCGTTTATACGCAGACTTTCGGCAGCCGTCCTACGCTCTCAAAATTTTTTTCGCAGTTTCACATGCCCATCTTCAAACGACGATTCCCAAGCAACTAAAAGAGTCTAACTATCGCAATAACTTTCAGAATCTGCGGAATATATTCTAGTTTCATAATAACATCACCGGGAATTTTGCACGGTGAAACTTTAGGCCCGGGGGGCGTTTTTACGCAGGCTTTCGGCAGCCGTCCTACGCTCTCAAATTTTTTTTCGCAGTTTCATATGCCCATCTTCAAACGACGATTCCCAAGCAACTAAAAGAGTCTAACTATCGCAATAACTTTCAGAATCTGCGGAATATATTCTAGTTTCATAATAACATCACCGGGAATTTTGCACGGTGAAACTTTAGGCCCGGGGGGCGTTTTTACGCAGACTTTCGGCAGCCGTCCTACGCTCTGAAATTTTTTTTCGCAGTTTCACATGCCCATCTTCAAACGACGATTCCCAAGCAACTAAAAGAGTCTAACTATCGCAATAACTTTCAGAATCTGCGGAATATATTCTAGTTTCATAATAACATCACCGGGAATTTTGCACGGTGAAACTTTAGGCCCGGGGGGCGTTTTTACGCAGACTTTCGGCAGCCGTCCTACGCTCTCAAAATTTTTTTCGCAGTTTCGCATGCCCATCTTCAAACGACGATTCCCAAGCAACTAAAAGAGTTTAACTATCGCAATAACTTTCAGAATCTGCAGAATATATTCTAGTTTCATAATAACATCACCGGGAATTTTGCACGGTGAAACTTTAGGCCCGGGGGGCGTTTTTACGCAGACTTTCGGCAGCCGTCCTACGCTCTCAAAATTTTTTTCGCAGTTTCACATGCCCATCTTCAAACGACGATTCCCAAGCAACTAAAAGAGTCTAACTATCGCAATAACTTTCAGAATCTGCGGAATATATTCTAGTTTCATAATAACATCACCGGGAATTTTGCACGGTGAAACTTTGGGCCCGGGGGGCGTTTTTACGCAGACTTTCGGCAGCCGTCCTACGCTCTCAAATTTTTTTTCGCAGTTTCACATGCCCATCTTCAAACGACGATTCCCAAGCAACTAAAAGAGTCTAACTATCGCAATAACTTTCAGAATCTGCGGAATATATTCTAGTTTCATAATAACATCACCGGGAATTTTGCACGGTGAAACTTTAGGCCCGGGGGGCGTTTTTACGCAGACTTTCGGCAGCCGTCCTACACTCTCAAAATTTTTTTCGCAGTTTTACATGCCCATCTTCAAACGACGATTCCCAAGCAACTAAAAGAGTCTAACTATCGCAACAACTTTCAGAATCTGCGGAATATATTCTAGTTTCATAATAACATCACCGGGAATTTTGCACGGTGAAACTTTAGGCCCGGGGGGCGTTTTTACGCAGACTTTCGGCAGCCGTCCTACGCTCTCAAAATTTTTTTCGCAGTTTCACATGCCCATCTTCAAACGACGATTCCCAAGCAACTAAAAGAGTCTAACTATCGCAATAACTTTCAGAATCTGCGGAATATATTCTAGTTTCATAATAACATCACCGGGAATTTTGCACGGTGAAACTTTAGGCCCGGGGGGCGTTTTTACGCAGACTTTCGGCAGCCGTCCTACACTCTCAAAATTTTTTTCGCAGTTTTACATGCCCATCTTCAAACGACGATTCCCAAGCAACTAAAAGAGTCTAACTATCGCAATAACTTTCAGATTCTGCGGAATATATTCTAGTTTCATAATAACATCACCGGGAATTTTGCACGGTGAAACTTTAGGCCCGGGGGGCGTTTTTACGCAGACTTTCGGCAGCCGTCCTACGCTCTCAAATTTTTTTTCGCAGTTTCACATGCCCATCTTCAAACGACGATTCCCAAGCAACTAAAAGAGTCTAACTATCGCAATAACTTTCAGAATCTGCGGAATATATTCTAGTTTCACAATAACATCACCGGGAATTTTGCACGGTGAAACTTTAGGCCCGGGGGGCGTTTTTACGCAGACTTTCGGCAGCCGTCCTACGCTCTCAAAATTTTTTTCGCAGTTTCACATGCCCATCTTCAAACGACGATTCCCAAGCAACTAAAAGAGTCTAACTATCGCAATAACTTTCAGAATCTGCGGAATATATTCTAGTTTCATAATAACATCACCGGGAATTTTGCACGGTGAAACTTTAGGCCCGGGGGGCGTTTTTACGCAGACTTTCGGCAGCCGTCCTACGCTCTCAAATTTTTTTTCGCAGTTTCACATGCCCATCTTCAAACGACGATTCCCAAGCAACTAAAAGAGTCTAACTATCGCAATAACTTTCAGAATCTGCGGAATATATTCTAGTTTCATAATAACATCACCGGGAATTTTGCACGGTGAAACTTTAGGCCCGGGGGGCGTTTTTACGCAGACTTTCGGCAGCCGTCCTACACTCTCAAAATTTTTTTCGCAGTTTTACATGCCCATCTTCAAACGACGATTCCCAAGCAACTAAAAGAGTCTAACTATCGCAATAACTTTCAGATTCTGCGGAATATATTCTAGTTTCATAATAACATCACCGGGAATTTTGCACGGTGAAACTTTAGGCCCGGGGGGCGTTTTTACGCAGACTTTCGGCAGCCGTCCTACGCTCTCAAAATTTTTTTCGCAGTTTCACATGCCCATCTTCAAACGACGATTCCCAAGCAACTAAAAGAGTCTAACTATCGCAATAACTTTCAGAATCTGCGGAATATATTCTAGTTTCATAATAACATCACCGGGAATTTTGCACGGTGAAACTTTAGGCCCGGGGGGCGTTTTTACGCAGGCTTTCGGCAGCCGTCCTACGCTCTCAAATTTTTTTTCGCAGTTTCATATGCCCATCTTCAAACGACGATTCCCAAGCAACTAAAAGAGTCTAACTATCGCAATAACTTTCAGAATCTGCGGAATATATTCTAGTTTCATAATAACATCACCGGGAATTTTGCACGGTGAAACTTTAGGCCCGGGGGGCGTTTTTACGCATACTTTCGGCAGCCGTCCTACGCTCTGAAATTTTTTTTCGCAGTTTCACATGCCCATCTTCAAACGACGATTCCCAAGCAACTAAAAGAGTCTAACTATCGCAATAACTTTCAGAATCTGCGGAATATATTCTAGTTTCATAATAACATCACCGGGAATTTTGCACGGTGAAACTTTAGGCCCGGGGGGCGTTTTTACGCAGACTTTCGGCAGCCGTCCTACGCTCTCAAAATTTTTTTCGCAGTTTCGCATGCCCATCTTCAAACGACGATTCCCAAGCAACTAAAAGAGTTTAACTATCGCAATAACTTTCAGAATCTGCAGAATATATTCTAGTTTCATAATAACATCACCGGGAATTTTGCACGGTGAAACTTTAGGCCCGGGGGGCGTTTTTACGCAGACTTTCGGCAGCCGTCCTACGCTCTCAAAATTTTTTTCGCAGTTTCACATGCCCATCTTCAAACGACGATTCCCAAGCAACTAAAAGAGTCTAACTATCGCAATAACTTTCAGAATCTGCGGAATATATTCTAGTTTCATAATAACATCACCGGGAATTTTGCACGGTGAAACTTTAGGCCCGGGGGGCGTTTTAACGCAGACTTTCGGCAGCCGTCCTACGCTCTCAAAATTTTTTTCGCAGTTTCACATGCCCATCTTCAAACGACGATTCCCAAGCAACTAAAAGAGTCTAACTATCGCAATAACTTTCAGAATCTGCGGAATATATTCTAGTTTCATAATAACATCACCGGGAATTTTGCACGGTGAAACTTTAGGCCCGGGGGGCGTTTTTACGCAGACTTTCGGCAGCCGTCCTACGCTCTCAAATTTTTTTTCGCAGTTTCACATGCCCATCTTCAAACGACAATTCCCAAGCAACTAAAAGAGTCTAACTATCGCAATAACTTTCAGAATCTGCGGAATATATTCTAGTTTCATAATAACATCACCGGGAATTTTGCACGGTGAAACTTTAGGCCCGGGGGGCGTTTTAACGCAGACTTTCGGCAGCCGTCCTACGCTCTCAAATTTTTTTTCGCAGTTTCACATGCCCATCTTCAAACGACGATTCCCAAGCAACTAAAAGAGTCTAACTATCGCAATAACTTTCAGAATCTGCGGAATATATTCTAGTTTCATAATAACATCACCGGGAATTTTGCACGGTGAAACTTTAGGCCCGGGGGGCGTTTTTACGCAGACTTTCGGCAGCCGTCCTACGCTCTCAAAATTTTTTTCGCAGTTTCACATGCCCATCTTCAAACGACGATTCCCAAGCAACTAAAAGAGTCTAACTATCGCAATAACTTTCAGAATCTGCGGAATATATTCTAGTTTCATAATAACATCACCGGGAATTTTGCACGGTGAAACTTTAGGCCCGGGGGGCGTTTTTACGCAGACTTTCGGCAGCCGTCCTACGCTCTCAAATTTTTTTTCGCAGTTTCACATGCCCATCTTCAAACTACGATTCCCAAGCAACTAAAAGAGTCTAACTATCGCAATAACTTTCAGAATCTGCGGAATATATTCTAGTTTCATAATAACATCACCGGGAATTTTGCACGGTGAAACTTTAGGCCCGGGGGGCGTTTTTACGCAGACTTTCGGCAGCCGTCCTACGCTCTCAAATTTTTTTTCGCAGTTTCACATGCCCATCTTCAAACGACGATTCCCAAGCAACTAAAAGAGTCTAACTATCGCAATAACTTTCAGAATCTGCGGAATATATTCTAGTTTCATAATAACATCACCGGGAATTTTGCACGGTGAAACTTTAGGCCCGGGGGGCGTTTTTACGCAGACTTTCGGCAGCCGTCCTACGCTCTCAAATTTTTTTTCGCAGTTTCACATGCCCATCTTCAAACGACGATTCCCAAGCAACTAAAAGAGTCTAACTATCGCAATAACTTTCAGAATCTGCGGAATATATTCTAGTTTCATAATAACATCACCGGGAATTTTGCACGGTGAAACTTTAGGCCCGGGGGGCGTTTTTACGCAGACTTTCGGCAGCCGTCCTACACTCTCAAAATTTTTTTCGCAGTTTCACATGCCCATCTTCAAACGACGATTCCCAAGCAACTAAAAGAGTCTAACTATCGCAATAACTTTCAGAATCTGCGGAATATATTCTAGTTTCATAATAACATCACCGGGAATTTTGCACGGTGAAACTTTAGGCCCGGGGGGCGTTTTTACGCAGACTTTCGGCAGCCGTCCTACGCTCTCAAATTTTTTTCGCAGTTTCACATGCCCATCTTCAAACGACGATTCCCAAGCAACTAAAAGAGTCTAACTATCGCAATAACTTTCAGAATCTGCGGAATATATTCTAGTTTCATAATAACATCACCGGGAATTTTGCACGGTGAAACTTTAGGCCTGGGGGGCGTTTTTACGCAGACTTTCGGCAGCCGTCCTACGCTCTCAAAATTTTTTTCGCAGTTTCACATGCCCATCTTCAAACGACGATTCCCAAGCAACTAAAAGAGTCTAACTATCGCAATAACTTTCAGAATCTGCGGAATATATTCTAGTTTCATAATAACATCACCGGGAATTTTGCACGGTGAAACTTTAGGCCTGGGGGGCGTTTTTACGCAGACTTTCGGCAGCCGTCCTACGCTCTCAAATTTTTTTTCGCAGTTTCACATGCCCATCTTCAAACGACGATTCCCAAGCAACTAAAAGAGTCTAACTATCGCAATAACTTTCAGAATCTGCGGAATATATTCTAGTTTCATAATAACATCACCGGGAATTTTGCACGGTGAAACTTTAGGCCCGGGGGGCGTTTTTACGCATACTTTCGGCAGCCGTCCTACACTCTCAAAATTTTTTTCGCAGTTTTACATGCCCATCTTCAAACGACGATTCCCAAGCAACTAAAAGAGTCTAACTATCGCAATAACTTTCAGATTCTGCGGAATATATTCTAGTTTCATAATAACATCACCGGGAATTTTGCACGGTGAAACTTTAGGCCCGGGGGGCGTTTTTACGCAGACTTTCGGCAGCCGTCCTACGCTCTCAAAATTTTTTTCGCAGTTTCACATGCCCATCTTCAAACGACGATTCCCAAGCAACTAAAAGAGTCTAACTATCGCAATAACTTTCAGAATCTGCGGAATATATTCTAGTTTCACAATAACATCACCGGGAATTTTGCACGGTGAAACTTTAGGCCCGGGGGGCGTTTTTACGCAGACTTTCGGCAGCCGTCCTACGCTCTCAAAATTTTTTTCGCAGTTTCACATGCCCATCTTCAAACGACGATTCCCAAGCAACTAAAAGAGTCTAACTATCGCAATAACTTTCAGAATCTGCGGAATATATTCTAGTTTCATAATAACATCACCGGTAATTTTGCACGGTGAAACTTTAGGCCCGGGGGGCGTTTTTACGCAGACTTTCGGCAGCCGTCCTACGCTCTCAAATTTTTTTTCGCAGTTTCACATGCCCATCTTCAAACGACGATTCCCAAGCAACTAAAAGAGTCTAACTATCGCAATAACTTTCAGAATCTGCGGAATATATTCTAGTTTCATAATAACATCACCGGGAATTTTGCACGGTGAAACTTTAGGCCCGGGGGGCGTTTTTACGCAGACTTTCGGCAGCCGTCCTACGCTCTCAAAATTTTTTTCGCAGTTTCACATGCCCATCTTCAAACGACGATTCCCAAGCAACTAAAAGAGTCTAACTATCGCAATAACTTTCAGAATCTGCGGAATATATTCTAGTTTCATAATAACATCACCGGGAATTTTGCACGGTGAAACTTTAGGCCCGGGGGGCGTTTTAACGCAGACTTTCGGCAGCCGTCCTACGCTCTCAAATTTTTTTTCGCAGTTTCACATGCCCATCTTCAAACGACGATTCCCAAGCAACTAAAAGAGTCTAACTATCGCAATAACTTTCAGAATCTGCGGAATATATTCTAGTTTCATAATAACATCACCGGGAATTTTGCACGGTGAAACTTTAGGCCCGGGGGGCGTTTTTACGCAGACTTTCGGCAGCCGTCCTACGCTCTCAAATTTTTTTTCGCAGTTTCACATGCCCATCTTCAAACGACGATTCCCAAGCAACTAAAAGAGTCTAACTATCGCAATAACTTTCAGAATCTGCGGAATATATTCTAGTTTCATAATAACATCACCGGGAATTTTGCACGGTGAAACTTTAGGCCCGGGGGGCGTTTTAACGCAGACTTTCGGCAGCCGTCCTACGCTCTCAAATTTTTTTTCGCAGTTTCACATGCCCATCTTCAAACGACGATTCCCAAGCAACTAAAAGAGTCTAACTATCGCAATAACTTTCAGAATCTGCGGAATATATTCTAGTTTCATAATAACATCACCGGGAATTTTGCACGGTGAAACTTTAGGCCCGGGGGGCGTTTTTACGCAGACTTTCGGCAGCCGTCCTACGCTCTCAAAATTTTTTTCGCAGTTTCACATGCCCATCTTCAAACGACGATTCCCAAGCAACTAAAAGGGTCTAAATATCGCAATAACTTTCAGAATCTGCGGAATATATTCTAGTTTCATAATAACATCACCGGGAATTTTGCACGGTGAAACTTTAGGCCCGGGGGGCGTTTTTACGCAGACTTTCGGCAGCCGTCCTACGCTCTCAAATTTTTTTTCGCAGCTTCACATGCCCATCTTCAAACTACGATTCCCAAGCAACTAAAAGAGTCTAACTATCGCAATAACTTTCAGAATCTGCGGAATATATTCTAGTTTCATAATAACATCACCGGGAATTTTGCACGGTGAAACTTTAGGCCCGGGGGGCGTTTTTACGCAGACTTTCGGCAGCCGTCCTACGCTCTCAAATTTTTTTTCGCAGTTTCACATGCCCATCTTCAAACGACGATTCCCAAGCAACTAAAAGAGTCTAACTATCGCAATAACTTTCAGAATCTGCGGAATATATTCTAGTTTCATAATAACATCACCGGGAATTTTGCACGGTGAAACTTTAGGCCCGGGGGGCGTTTTTACGCAGGCTTTCGGCAGCCGTCCTACGCTCTCAAATTTTTTTTCGCAGTTTCATATGCCCATCTTCAAACGACGATTCCCAAGCAACTAAAAGAGTCTAACTATCGCAATAACTTTCAGAATCTGCGGAATATATTCTAGTTTCATAATAACATCACCGGGAATTTTGCACGGTGAAACTTTAGGCCCGGGGGGCGTTTTTACGCAGACTTTCGGCAGCCGTCCTACGCTCTGAAATTTTTTTTCGCAGTTTCACATGCCCATCTTCAAACGACGATTCCCAAGCAACTAAAAGAGTCTAACTATCGCAATAACTTTCAGAATCTGCGGAATATATTCTAGTTTCATAATAACATCACCGGGAATTTTGCACGGTGAAACTTTAGGCCCGGGGGGCGTTTTTACGCAGACTTTCGGCAGCCGTCCTACGCTCTCAAAATTTTTTTCGCAGTTTCGCATGCCCATCTTCAAACGACGATTCCCAAGCAACTAAAAGAGTTTAACTATCGCAATAACTTTCAGAATCTGCAGAATATATTCTAGTTTCATAATAACATCACCGGGAATTTTGCACGGTGAAACTTTAGGCCCAGGGGGCGTTTTTACGCAGACTTTCGGCAGCCGTCCTACGCTCTCAAAATTTTTTTCGCAGTTTCACATGCCCATCTTCAAACGACGATTCCCAAGCAACTAAAAGAGTCTAACTATCGCAATAACTTTCAGAATCTGCGGAATATATTCTAGTTTCATAATAACATCACCGGGAATTTTGCACGGTGAAACTTTGGGCCCGGGGGGCGTTTTTACGCAGACTTTCGGCAGCCGTCCTACGCTCTCAAATTTTTTTTCGCAGTTTCACATGCCCATCTTCAAACGACGATTCCCAAGCAACTAAAAGAGTCTAACTATCGCAATAACTTTCAGAATCTGCGGAATATATTCTAGTTTCATAATAACATCACCGGGAATTTTGCACGGTGAAACTTTAGGCCCGGGGGGCGTTTTTACGCAGACTTTCGGCAGCCGTCCTACACTCTCAAAATTTTTTTCGCAGTTTTACATGCCCATCTTCAAACGACGATTCCCAAGCAACTAAAAGAGTCTAACTATCGCAATAACTTTCAGATTCTGCGGAATATATTCTAGTTTCATAATAACATCACCGGGAATTTTGCACGGTGAAACTTTAGGCCCGGGGGGCGTTTTTACGCAGACTTTCGGCAGCCGTCCTACGCTCTCAAAATTTTTTTCGCAGTTTCACATGCCCATCTTCAAACGACGATTCCCAAGCAACTAAAAGAGTCTAACTATCGCAATAACTTTCAGAATCTGCGGAATATATTCTAGTTTCATAATAACATCACCGGGAATTTTGCACGGTGAAACTTTAGGCCCGGGGGGCGTTTTTACGCAGACTTTCGGCAGCCGTCCTACGCTCTCAAATTTTTTTTCGCAGTTTCACATGCCCATCTTCAAACGACGATTCCCAAGCAACTAAAAGAGTCTAACTATCGCAATAACTTTCAGAATCTGCGGAATATATTCTAGTTTCATAATAACATCACCGGGAATTTTGCACGGTGAAACTTTAGGCCCGGGGGGCGTTTTAACGCAGACTTTCGGCAGCCGTCCTACGCTCTCAAATTTTTTTTCGCAGTTTCACATGCCCATCTTCAAACGACGATTCCCAAGCAACTAAAAGAGTCTAACTATCGCAATAACTTTCAGAATCTGCGGAATATATTCTAGTTTCATAATAACATCACCGGGAATTTTGCACGGTGAAACTTTAGGCCCGGGGGGCGTTTTTACGCAGACTTTCGGCAGCCGTCCTACGCTCTCAAAATTTTTTTCGCAGTTTCACATGCCCATCTTCAAACGACGATTCCCAAGCAACTAAAAGGGTCTAAATATCGCAATAACTTTCAGAATCTGCGGAATATATTCTAGTTTCATAATAACATCACCGGGAATTTTGCACGGTGAAACTTTAGGCCCGGGGGGCGTTTTTACGCAGACTTTCGGCAGCCGTCCTACGCTCTCAAATTTTTTTTCGCAGCTTCACATGCCCATCTTCAAACTACGATTCCCAAGCAACTAAAAGAGTCTAACTATCGCAATAACTTTCAGAATCTGCGGAATATATTCTAGTTTCATAATAACATCACCGGGAATTTTGCACGGTGAAACTTTAGGCCCGGGGGGCGTTTTTACGCAGACTTTCGGCAGCCGTCCTACGCTCTCAAATTTTTTTTCGCAGTTTCACATGCCCATCTTCAAACGACGATTCCCAAGCAACTAAAAGAGTCTAACTATCGCAATAACTTTCAGAATCTGCGGAATATATTCTAGTTTCATAATAACATCACCGGGAATTTTGCACGGTGAAACTTTAGGCCCGGGGGGCGTTTTTACGCAGACTTTCGGCAGCCGTCCTACGCTCTCAAAATTTTTTTCGCAGTTTCACATGCCCATCTTCAAACGACGATTCCCAAGCAACTAAAAGAGTCTAACTATCGCAATAACTTTCAGAATCTGCGGAATATATTCTAGTTTCATAATAACATCACCGGGAATTTTGCACGGTGAAACTTTAGGCCCGGGGGGCGTTTTTACGCAGACTTTCGGCAGCCGTCCTACGCTCTCAAATTTTTTTTCGCAGTTTCGCATGCCCATCTTCAAACGACGATTCCCAAGCAACTAAAAGAGTCTAACTATCGCAATAACTTTCAGAATCTGCGGAATATATTCTAGTTTCATAATAACATCACCGGGAATTTTGCACGGTGAAACTTTAGGCCCGGGGGGCGTTTTTACGCAGACTTTCGGCAGCCGTCCTACGCTCTCAAATTTTTTTTCGCAGTTTCACATGCCCATCTTCAAACGACGATTCCCAAGCAACTAAAAGAGTCTAACTATCGCAATAACTTTCACAATCTGCGGAATATATTCTAGTTTCATAATAACATCACCGGGAATTTTGCACGGTGAAACTTTAGGCCCGGGGGGCGTTTTTACGCAGGCTTTCGGCAGCCGTCCTACGCTCTCAAATTTTTTTTCGCAGTTTCATATGCCAATCTTCAAACGACGATTCCCAAGCAACTAAAAGAGTCTAACTATCGCAATAACTTTCAGAATCTGCGGAATATATTCTAGTTTCATAATAACATCACCGGGAATTTTGCACGGTGAAACTTTAGGCCCGGGGGGCGTTTTTACGCAGACTTTCGGCAGCCGTCCTACGCTCTGAAATTTTTTTTCGCAGTTTCACATGCCCATCTTCAAACGACGATTCCCAAGCAACTAAAAGAGTCTAACTATCGCAATAACTTTCAGAATCTGCGGAATATATTCTAGTTTCATAATAACATCACCGGGAATTTTGCACGGTGAAACTTTAGGCCCGGGGGGCGTTTTTACGCAGACTTTCGGCAGCCGTCCTACGCTCTCAAAATTTTTTTCGCAGTTTCGCATGCCCATCTTCAAACGACGATTCCCAAGCAACTAAAAGAGTCTAACTATCGCAATAACTTTCAGAATCTGCGGAATATATTCTAGTTTCATAATAACATCACCGGGAATTTTGCACGGTGAAACTTTAGGCCCGGGGGGCGTTTTTACGCAGACTTTCGGCAGCCGTCCTACGCTCTCAAAATTTTTTTCGCAGTTTCACATGCCCATCTTCAAACGACGATTCCCAAGCAACTAAAAGAGTCTAACTATCGCAATAACTTTCAGAATCTGCGGAATATATTCTAGTTTCATAATAACATCACCGGGAATTTTGCACGGTGAAACTTTAGGCCCGGGGGGCGTTTTTACGCAGACTTTCGGCAGCCGTCCTACGCTCTCAAATTTTTTTTCGCAGTTTCACATGCCCATCTTCAAACGACGATTCCCAAGCAACTAAAAGAGTCTAACTATCGCAATAACTTTCAGAATCTGCGGAATATATTCTAGTTTCATAATAACATCACCGGGAATTTTGCACGGTGAAACTTTAGGCCCGGGGGGCGTTTTAACGCAGACTTTCGGCAGCCGTCCTACGCTCTCAAATTTTTTTTCGCAGTTTCACATGCCCATCTTCAAACGACGATTCCCAAGCAACTAAAAGAGTCTAACTATCGCAATAACTTTCAGAATCTGCGGAATATATTCTAGTTTCATAATAACATCACCGGGAATTTTGCACGGTGAAACTTTAGGCCCGGGGGGCGTTTTTACGCAGACTTTCGGCAGCCGTCCTACGCTCTCAAAATTTTTTTCGCAGTTTCACATGCCCATCTTCAAACGACGATTCCCAAGCAACTAAAAGGGTCTAAATATCGCAATAACTTTCAGAATCTGCGGAATATATTCTAGTTTCATAATAACATCACCGGGAATTTTGCACGGTGAAACTTTAGGCCCGGGGGGCGTTTTTACGCAGACTTTCGGCAGCCGTCCTACGCTCTCAAATTTTTTTTCGCAGCTTCACATGCCCATCTTCAAACTACGATTCCCAAGCAACTAAAAGAGTCTAACTATCGCAATAACTTTCAGAATCTGCGGAATATATTCTAGTTTCATAATAACATCACCGGGAATTTTGCACGGTGAAACTTTAGGCCCGGGGGGCGTTTTTACGCAGACTTTCGGCAGCCGTCCTACGCTCTCAAATTTTTTTTCGCAGTTTCACATGCCCATCTTCAAACGACGATTCCCAAGCAACTAAAAGAGTCTAACTATCGCAATAACTTTCAGAATCTGCGGAATATATTCTAGTTTCATAATAACATCACCGGGAATTTTGCACGGTGAAACTTTAGGCCCGGGGGGCGTTTTTACGCAGGCTTTCGGCAGCCGTCCTACGCTCTCAAATTTTTTTTCGCAGTTTCATATGCCCATCTTCAAACGACGATTCCCAAGCAACTAAAAGAGTCTAACTATCGCAATAACTTTCAGAATCTGCGGAATATATTCTAGTTTCATAATAACATCACCGGGAATTTTGCACGGTGAAACTTTAGGCCCGGGGGGCGTTTTTACGCAGACTTTCGGCAGCCGTCCTACGCTCTGAAATTTTTTTTCGCAGTTTCACATGCCCATCTTCAAACGACGATTCCCAAGCAACTAAAAGAGTCTAACTATCGCAATAACTTTCAGAATCTGCGGAATATATTCTAGTTTCATAATAACATCACCGGGAATTTTGCACGGTGAAACTTTAGGCCCGGGGGGCGTTTTTACGCAGACTTTCGGCAGCCGTCCTACGCTCTCAAAATTTTTTTCGCAGTTTCGCATGCCCATCTTCAAACGACGATTCCCAAGCAACTAAAAGAGTTTAACTATCGCAATAACTTTCAGAATCTGCAGAATATATTCTAGTTTCATAATAACATCACCGGGAATTTTGCACGGTGAAACTTTAGGCCCGGGGGGCGTTTTTACGCAGACTTTCGGCAGCCGTCCTACGCTCTCAAAATTTTTTTCGCAGTTTCACATGCCCATCTTCAAACGACGATTCCCAAGCAACTAAAAGAGTCTAACTATCGCAATAACTTTCAGAATCTGCGGAATATATTCTAGTTTCATAATAACATCACCGGGAATTTTGCACGGTGAAACTTTGGGCCCGGGGGGCGTTTTTACGCAGACTTTCGGCAGCCGTCCTACGCTCTCAAATTTTTTTTCGCAGTTTCACATGCCCATCTTCAAACGACGATTCCCAAGCAACTAAAAGAGTCTAACTATCGCAATAACTTTCAGAATCTGCGGAATATATTCTAGTTTCATAATAACATCACCGGGAATTTTGCACGGTGAAACTTTAGGCCCGGGGGGCGTTTTTACGCAGACTTTCGGCAGCCGTCCTACACTCTCAAAATTTTTTTCGCAGTTTTACATGCCCATCTTCAAACGACGATTCCCAAGCAACTAAAAGAGTCTAACTATCGCAATAACTTTCAGATTCTGCGGAATATATTCTAGTTTCATAATAACATCACCGGGAATTTTGCACGGTGAAACTTTAGGCCCGGGGGGCGTTTTTACGCAGACTTTCGGCAGCCGTCCTACGCTCTCAAAATTTTTTTCGCAGTTTCACATGCCCATCTTCAAACGACGATTCCCAAGCAACTAAAAGAGTCTAACTATCGCAATAACTTTCAGAATCTGCGGAATATATTCTAGTTTCATAATAACATCACCGGGAATTTTGCACGGTGAAACTTTAGGCCCGGGGGGCGTTTTTACGCAGACTTTCGGCAGCCGTCCTACGCTCTCAAATTTTTTTTCGCAGTTTCACATGCCCATCTTCAAACGACGATTCCCAAGCAACTAAAAGAGTCTAACTATCGCAATAACTTTCAGAATCTGCGGAATATATTCTAGTTTCATAATAACATCACCGGGAATTTTGCACGGTGAAACTTTAGGCCCGGGGGGCGTTTTAACGCAGACTTTCGGCAGCCGTCCTACGCTCTCAAATTTTTTTTCGCAGTTTCACATGCCCATCTTCAAACGACGATTCCCAAGCAACTAAAAGAGTCTAACTATCGCAATAACTTTCAGAATCTGCGGAATATATTCTAGTTTCATAATAACATCACCGGGAATTTTGCACGGTGAAACTTTAGGCCCGGGGGGCGTTTTTACGCAGACTTTCGGCAGCCGTCCTACGCTCTCAAAATTTTTTTCGCAGTTTCACATGCCCATCTTCAAACGACGATTCCCAAGCAACTAAAAGGGTCTAAATATCGCAATAACTTTCAGAATCTGCGGAATATATTCTAGTTTCATAATAACATCACCGGGAATTTTGCACGGTGAAACTTTAGGCCCGGGGGGCGTTTTTACGCAGACTTTCGGCAGCCGTCCTACGCTCTCAAATTTTTTTTCGCAGCTTCACATGCCCATCTTCAAACTACGATTCCCAAGCAACTAAAAGAGTCTAACTATCGCAATAACTTTCAGAATCTGCGGAATATATTCTAGTTTCATAATAACATCACCGGGAATTTTGCACGGTGAAACTTTAGGCCCGGGGGGCGTTTTTACGCAGACTTTCGGCAGCCGTCCTACGCTCTCAAATTTTTTTTCGCAGTTTCACATGCCCATCTTCAAACGACGATTCCCAAGCAACTAAAAGAGTCTAACTATCGCAATAACTTTCAGAATCTGCGGAATATATTCTAGTTTCATAATAACATCACCGGGAATTTTGCACGGTGAAACTTTAGGCCCGGGGGGCGTTTTTACGCAGGCTTTCGGCAGCCGTCCTACGCTCTCAAATTTTTTTTCGCAGTTTCATATGCCCATCTTCAAACGACGATTCCCAAGCAACTAAAAGAGTCTAACTATCGCAATAACTTTCAGAATCTGCGGAATATATTCTAGTTTCATAATAACATCACCGGGAATTTTGCACGGTGAAACTTTAGGCCCGGGGGGCGTTTTTACGCAGACTTTCGGCAGCCGTCCTACGCTCTGAAATTTTTTTTCGCAGTTTCACATGCCCATCTTCAAACGACGATTCCCAAGCAACTAAAAGAGTCTAACTATCGCAATAACTTTCAGAATCTGCGGAATATATTCTAGTTTCATAATAACATCACCGGGAATTTTGCACGGTGAAACTTTAGGCCCGGGGGGCGTTTTTACGCAGACTTTCGGCAGCCGTCCTACGCTCTCAAAATTTTTTTCGCAGTTTCGCATGCCCATCTTCAAACGACGATTCCCAAGCAACTAAAAGAGTTTAACTATCGCAATAACTTTCAGAATCTGCAGAATATATTCTAGTTTCATAATAACATCACCGGGAATTTTGCACGGTGAAACTTTAGGCCCGGGGGGCGTTTTTACGCAGACTTTCGGCAGCCGTCCTACGCTCTCAAAATTTTTTTCGCAGTTTCACATGCCCATCTTCAAACGACGATTCCCAAGCAACTAAAAGAGTCTAACTATCGCAATAACTTTCAGAATCTGCGGAATATATTCTAGTTTCATAATAACATCACCGGGAATTTTGCACGGTGAAACTTTGGGCCCGGGGGGCGTTTTTACGCAGACTTTCGGCAGCCGTCCTACGCTCTCAAATTTTTTTTCGCAGTTTCACATGCCCATCTTCAAACGACGATTCCCAAGCAACTAAAAGAGTCTAACTATCGCAATAACTTTCAGAATCTGCGGAATATATTCTAGTTTCATAATAACATCACCGGGAATTTTGCACGGTGAAACTTTAGGCCCGGGGGGCGTTTTTACGCAGACTTTCGGCAGCCGTCCTACGCTCTCAAAATTTTTTTCGCAGTTTCGCATGCCCATCTTCAAACGACGATTCCCAAGCAACTAAAAGAGTTTAACTATCGCAATAACTTTCAGAATCTGCAGAATATATTCTAGTTTCATAATAACATCACCGGGAATTTTGCACGGTGAAACTTTAGGCCCGGGGGGCGTTTTTACGCAGACTTTCGGCAGCCGTCCTACGCTCTCAAAATTTTTTTCGCAGTTTCACATGCCCATCTTCAAACGACGATTCCCAAGCAACTAAAAGAGTCTAACTATCGCAATAACTTTCAGAATCTGCGGAATATATTCTAGTTTCATAATAACATCACCGGGAATTTTGCACGGTGAAACTTTGGGCCCGGGGGGCGTTTTTACGCAGACTTTCGGCAGCCGTCCTACGCTCTCAAATTTTTTTTCGCAGTTTCACATGCCCATCTTCAAACGACGATTCCCAAGCAACTAAAAGAGTCTAACTATCGCAATAACTTTCAGAATCTGCGGAATATATTCTAGTTTCATAATAACATCACCGGGAATTTTGCACGGTGAAACTTTAGGCCCGGGGGGCGTTTTTACGCAGACTTTCGGCAGCCGTCCTACACTCTCAAAATTTTTTCGCAGTTTTACATGCCCATCTTCAAACGACGATTCCCAAGCAACTAAAAGAGTCTAACTATCGCAATAACTTTCAGATTCTGCGGAATATATTCTAGTTTCATAATAACATCACCGGGAATTTTGCACGGTGAAACTTTAGGCCCGGGGGGCGTTTTTACGCAGACTTTCGGCAGCCGTCCTACGCTCTCAAAATTTTTTTCGCAGTTTCACATGCCCATCTTCAAACGACGATTCCCAAGCAACTAAAAGAGTCTAACTATCGCAATAACTTTCAGAATCTGCGGAATATATTCTAGTTTCATAATAACATCACCGGGAATTTTGCACGGTGAAACTTTAGGCCCGGGGGGCGTTTTTACGCAGACTTTCGGCAGCCGTCCTACGCTCTCAAATTTTTTTTCGCAGTTTCACATGCCCATCTTCAAACGACGATTCCCAAGCAACTAAAAGAGTCTAACTATCGCAATAACTTTCAGAATCTGCGGAATATATTCTAGTTTCATAATAACATCACCGGGAATTTTGCACGGTGAAACTTTAGGCCCGGGGGGCGTTTTAACGCAGACTTTCGGCAGCCGTCCTACGCTCTCAAATTTTTTTTCGCAGTTTCACATGCCCATCTTCAAACGACGATTCCCAAGCAACTAAAAGAGTCTAACTATCGCAATAACTTTCAGAATCTGCGGAATATATTCTAGTTTCATAATAACATCACCGGGAATTTTGCACGGTGAAACTTTAAGGCCCGGGGGGCGTTTTTACGCAGACTTTCGGCAGCCGTCCTACGCTCTCAAATTTTTTTTCGCAGTTTCACATGCCCATCTTCAAACGACGATTCCCAAGCAACTAAAAGAGTCTAACTATCGCAATAACTTTCAGAATCTGCGGAATATATTCTAGTTTCATAATAACATCACCGGGAATTTTGCACGGTGAAACTTTAGGCCCGGGGGGCGTTTTTACGCAGACTTTCGGCAGCAGTCCTACGCTTTCAAATTTTTTTTCGCAGTTTCACATGCCCATCTTCAAACGACGATTCCCAAGCAACTAAAAGAGTCTAACTATCGCAATAACTTTCAGAATCTGCGGAATATATTCTAGTTTCATAATAACATCACCGGGAATTTTGCACGGTGAAACTTTAGGCCCGGGGGGCGTTTTTACGCAGACTTTCGGCAGCCGTCCTACGCTCTCAAAATTTTTTTCGCAGTTTCACATGCCCATCTTCAAACGACGATTCCCAAGCAACTAAAAGAGTCTAACTATCGCAATAACTTTCAGAATCTGCGGAATATATTCTAGTTTCATAATAACATCACCGGGAATTTTGCACGGTGAAACTTTAGGCCCGGGGGGCGTTTTTACGCAGACTTTCGGCAGCCGTCCTACGCTCTCAAAATTTTTTTCGCAGTTTCACATGCCCATCTTCAAACGACGATTCCCAAGCAACTAAAAGAGTCTAACTATCGCAATAACTTTCAGAATCTGCGGAATATATTCTAGTTTCATAATAACATCACCGGGAATTTTGCACGGTGAAACTTTAGGCCCGGGGGGCGTTTTTACGCAGACTTTCGGCAGCCGTCCTACGCTCTGAAATTTTTTTTCGCAGTTTCACATGCCCATCTTCAAACGACGATTCCCAAGCAACTAAAAGAGTCTAACTATCGCAATAACTTTCAGATTCTGCGGAATATATTCTAGTTTCATAATAACATCACCGGGAATTTTGCACGGTGAAACTTTAGGCCCGGGGGGCGTTTTTACGCAGACTTTCGGCAGCCGTCCTACGCTCTCAAAATTTTTTTCGCAGTTTCGCATGCCCATCTTCAAACGACGATTCCCAAGCAACTAAAAGAGTCTAACTATCGCAATAACTTTCAGAATCTGCGGAATATATTCTAGTTTCATAATAACATCACCGGGAATTTTGCACTGTGAAACTTTAGGCCCGGGGGGCGTTTTTACGCAGACTTTCGGCAGCCGTCCTACGCTCTCAAAATTTTTTTCGCAGTTTCACATGCCCATCTTCAAACGACGATTCCCAAGCAACTAAAAGAGTCTAACTATCGCAATAACTTTCAGAATCTGCGGAATATATTCTAGTTTCATAATAACATCACCGGGAATTTTGCACGGTGAAACTTTAGGCCCGGGGGGCGTTTTTACGCAGACTTTCGGCAGCCGTCCTACGCTCTCAAATTTTTTTTCGCAGTTTCACATGCCCATCTTCAAACGACGATTCCCAAGCAACTAAAAGAGTCTAACTATCGCAATAACTTTCAGAATCTGCGGAATATATTCTAGTTTCATAATAACATCACCGGGAATTTTGCACGGTGAAACTTTAGGCCCGGGGGGCGTTTTTACGCAGACTTTCGGCAGCCGTCCTACGCTCTCAAATTTCTTTTCGCAGTTTCACATGCCCATCTTCAAACGACGATTCCCAAGCAACTAAAAGAGTCTAACTATCGCAATAACTTTCAGAATCTGCGGAATATATTCTAGTTTCATAATAACATCACCGGGAATTTTGCACGGTGAAACTTTAGGCCCGGGGGGCGTTTTTACGCAGACTTTCGGCAGCCGTCCTACGCTCTCAAATTTTTTTTCGCAGTTTCACATGGCCATCTTCAAACGACGATTCCCAAGCAACTAAAAGAGTCTAACTATCGCAATAACTTTCAGAATCTGCGGAATATATTCTAGTTTCATAATAACATCACCGGGAATTTTGCATGGTGAAACTTTAGGCCCGGGGGGCGTTTTTACGCAGACTTTCGGCAGCCGTCCTACGCTCTCAAAATTTTTTTCGCAGTTTCACATGCCCATCTTCAAACGACGATTCCCAAGCAACTAAAAGAGTCTAACTATCGCAATAACTTTCAGAATCTGCGGAATATATTCTAGTTTCATAATAACATCACCGGGAATTTTGCACGGTGAAACTTTAGGCCCGGGGGGCGTTTTTACGCAGACTTTCGGCAGCCGTCCTACGCTCTCAAAATTTTTTTCGCAGTTTCACATGCCCATCTTCAAACGACGATTCCCAAGCAACTAAAAGAGTCTAACTATCGCAATAACTTTCAGAATCTGCGGAATATATTCTAGTTTCATAATAACATCACCGGGAATTTTGCACGGTGAAACTTTAGGCCCGGGGGGCGTTTTTACGCAGACTTTCGGCAGCCGTCCTACGCTCTGAAATTTTTTTTCGCAGTTTCACATGCCCATCTTCAAACGACGATTCCCAAGCAACTAAAAGAGTCTAACTATCGCAATAACTTTCAGAATCTGCGGAATATATTCTAGTTTCATAATAACATCACCGCGAATTTTGCACGGTGAAACTTTAGGCCCGGGGGGCGTTTTTACGCAGACTTTCGGCAGCCGTCCTACGCTCTCAAATTTTTTTTCGCAGTTTCACATGCCCATCTTCAAACGACGATTCCCAAGCAACTAAAAGAGTCTAACTATCGCAATAACTTTCAGAATCTGCGGAATATATTCTAGTTTCATAATAACATCACCGGGAATTTTGCACGGTGAAACTTTAGGCCCGGGGGGCGTTTTTACGCAGACTTTCGGCAGCCGTCCTACGCTCTCAAAATTTTTTTCGCAGTTTCACATGCCCATCTTCAAACGACGATTCCCAAGACACTAAAAGAGTCTAACTATCGCAATAACTTTCAGAATCTGCGGAATATATTCTAGTTTCATAATAACATCACCGGGAATTTTGCACGGTGAAACTTTAGGCCCGGGGGGCGTTTTTACGCAGACTTTCGGCAGCCGTCCTACGCTCTCAAAATTTTTTTCGCAGTTTCACATGCCCATCTTCAAACGACGATTCCCAAGCAACTAAAAGAGTCTAACTATCGCAATAACTTTCAGAATCTGCGGAATATATTCTAGTTTCATAATAACATCACCGGGAATTTTGCACGGTGAAACTTTAGGCCCGGGGGGCGTTTTTACGCAGACTTTCGGCAGCCGTCCTACGCTCTCAAAATTTTTTTCGCAGTTTCACATGCCCATCTTCAAACTACGATTCCCAAGCAACTAAAAGAGTCTAACTATCGCAATAACTTTCAGAATCTGCGGAATATATTCTAGTTTCAAAATAACATCACCGGGAATTTTGCACGGTGAAACTTTAGGCCCGGGGGCGTTTTTACGCAGACTTTCGGCAGCCGTCCTACGCTCTCAAATTTTTTTTCGCAGTTTCACATGCCCATCTTCAAACGACGATTCCCAAGCAACTAAAAGAGTCTAACTATCGCAATAACTTTCAGAATCTGCGGAATATATTCTAGTTTCATAATAACATCACCGGGAATTTTGCACGGTGAAACTTTAGGCCCGGGGGGCGTTTTTACGCAGACTTTCAGCAGCCGTCCTACGCTCTCAAAATTTTTTTCGCAGTTTCACATGCCCATCTTCAAACGACGATTCCCAAGCAACTAAAAGAGTCTAACTATCGCAATAACTTTCAGAATCTGCGGAATATATTCTAGTTTCATAATAACATCACCGGGAATTTTGCACGGTGAAACTTTAGGCCCGGGTGGCGTTTTTACGCAGACTTTCGGCAGCCGTCCTACGCTCTCAAATTTTTTTTCGCAGTTTCACATGCCCATCTTCAAACGACGATTCCCAAGCAACTAAAAGAGTCTAACTATCGCAATAACTTTCAGAATCTGCGGAATATATTCTAGTTTCATAATAACATCACCGGGAATTTTGCACGGTGAAACTTTAGGCCCGGGGGGCGTTTTTACGCAGACTTTCGGCAGCCGTCCTACGCTCTGAAATTTTTTTTCGCAGTTTCACATGCCCATCTTCAAACGACGATTCCCAAGCAACTAAAAGAGTCTAACTATCGCAATAACTTTCAGAATCTGCGGAATATATTCTAGTTTCATAATAACATCACCGGGAATTTTGCACGGTGAAACTTTAGGCCCGGGTGGCGTTTTTACGCAGACTTTCGGCAGCCGTCCTACGCTCTCAAATTTTTTTTCGCAGTTTCACATGCCCATCTTCAAACGACGATTCCCAAGCAACTAAAAGAGTCTAACTATCGCAATAACTTTCAGAATCTGCGGAATATATTCTAGTTTCATAATAACATCACCGGGAATTTTGCACGGTGAAACTTTAGGCCCGGGGGGCGTTTTTACGCAGACTTTCGGCAGCCGTCCTACGCTCTGAAATTTTTTTTCGCAGTTTCACATGCCCATCTTCAAACGACGATTCCCAAGCAACTAAAAGAGTCTAACTATCGCAATAACTTTCAGAATCTGCGGAATATATTCTAGTTTCATAATAACATCACCGGGAATTTTGCACGGTGAAACTTTAGGCCCGGGGGGCGTTTTTACGCAGACTTTCGGCAGCCGTCCTACGCTCTCAATATTTTTTTCGCAGTTTCGCATGCCCATCTTCAAACGACGATTCCCAAGCAACTAAAAGAGTCTAACTATCGCAATAACTTTCAGAATCTGCGGAATATATTCTAGTTTCATAATAACATCACCGGGAATTTTGCACGGTGAAACTTTAGGCCCGGGGGGCGTTTTTACGCAGACTTTCGGCAGCCGTCCTACGCTCTCAAATTTTTTTTCGCAGTTTCACATGCCCATCTTCAAACGACGATTCCCAAGCAACTAAAAGAGTCTAACTATCGCAATAACTCTCAGAATCTGCGGAATATATTCTAGTTTCATAATAACATCACCGGGAATTTTGCACGGTGAAACTTTAGGCCCGGGGGCGTTTTTACGCAGACTTTCGGCAGCCGTCCTACGCTCTCAAATTTTTTTTCGCAGTTTCACATGCCCATCTTCAAACGACGATTCCCAAGCAACTAAAAGAGTCTAACTATCGCAATAACTTTCAGAATCTGCGGAATATATTCTAGTTTCATAATAACATCACCGGGAATTTTGCACGGTGAAACTTTAGGCCCGGGGGGCGTTTTTACGCAGACTTTCGGCAGCCGTCCTACGCTTTCAAATTTTTTTTCGCAGTTTCACATGCCCATCTTCAAACGACGATTCCCAAGCAACTAAAAGAGTCTAACTATCGCAATAACTTTCAGAATCTGCGGAATATATTCTAGTTTCATAATAACATCACCGGGAATTTTGCACGGTGAAACTTTAGGCCCGGGGGGCGTTTTTACGCAGACTTTCGGCAGCCGTCCTACGCTCTCAAATTTTTTTTCGCAGTTTCACATGCCCATCTTCAAACGACGATTCCCAAGCAACTAAAAGAGTCTAACTATCGCAATAACTTTCAGAATCTGCGGAATATATTCTAGTTTCATAATAACATCACCGGGAATTTTGCACGGTGAAACTTTAGGCCCGGGGGGCGTTTTTACGCAGACTTTCGGCAGCCGTCCTACGCTCTCAAAATTTTTTTCGCAGTTTCACATGCCCATCTTCAAACGACGATTCCCAAGCAACTAAAAGAGTCTAACTATCGCAATAACTTTCAGAATCTGCGGAATATATTCTAGTTTCATAATAACATCACCGGGAATTTTGCACGGTGAAACTTTAGGCCCGGGGGGCGTTTTTACGCAGGCTTTCGGCAGGCGTCCTACGCTCTCAAAATTTTTTTCGCAGTTTCACATGCCCATCTTCAAACGACGATTCCCAAGCAACTAAAAGAGTCTAACTATCGCAATAACTTTCAGAATCTGCGGAATATATTCTAGTTTCATAATAACATCACCGGGAATTTTGCACGGTGAAACTTTAGGCCCGGGGGGCGTTTTTACGCAGACTTTCGGCAGCCGTCCTACGCTCTCAAATTTTTTTTCGCAGTTTCACATGCCCATCTTCAAACGACGATTCCCAAGCAACTAAAAGAGTCTAACTATCGCAATAACTTTCAGAATCTGCGGAATATATTCTAGTTTCATAATAACATCACCGGGAATTTTGCACGGTGAAACTTTAGGCCCGGGGGGCGTTTTTACGCAGGCTTTCGGCAGGCGTCCTACGCTCTCAAAATTTTTTTCGCAGTTTCACATGCCCATCTTCAAACGACGATTCCCAAGCAACTAAAAGAGTCTAACTATCGCAATAACTTTCAGAATCTGCGGAATATATTCTAGTTTCATAATAACATCACCGGGAATTTTGCACGGTGAAACTTTAGGCCCGGGGGGCGTTTTTACGCAGACTTTCGGCAGCCGTCCTACGCTCTCAAATTTTTTTTCGCAGTTTCACATGCCCATCTTCAAACGACGATTCCCAAGCAACTAAAAGAGTCTAACTATCGCAATAACTTTCAGAATCTGCGGAATATATTCTAGTTTCATAATAACATCACCGGGAATTTTGCACGGTGAAACTTTAGGCCCGGGGGTCGTTTTTACGCAGACTTTCGGCAGCCGTCCTACGCTCTCAAAATTTTTTTCGCAGTTTCACATGCCCATCTTCAAACGACGATTCCCAAGCAACTAAAAGAGTCTAACTATCGCAATAACTTTCAGAATCTGCGGAATATATTCTAGTTTCATAATAACATCACCGGGAATTTTGCACGGTGAAACTTTAGGCCCGGGGGGCGTTTTTACGCAGACTTTCGGCAGCCGTCCTACGCTCTCAAATTTGTTTTCGCAGTTTCACATGCCCATCTTCAAACGACGATTCCCAAGCAACTAAAAGAGTCTAACTATCGCAATAACTTTCAGAATCTGCGGAATATATTCTAGTTTCATAATAACATCACCGGGAATTTTGCACGGTGAAACTTTAGGCCCGGGGGGCGTTTTTACGCAGACTTTCGGCAGCAGTCCTACGCTCTCAAATTTTTTTTCGCAGTTTCACATGCCCATCTTCAAACGACGATTCCCAAGCAACTAAAAGAGTCTAACTATCGCAATAACTTTCAGAATCTGCGGAATATATTCTAGTTTCATAATAACATCACCGGGAATTTTGCACGGTGAAACTTTAGGCCCGGGGGGCGTTTTTACGCAGACTTTCGGCAGCCGTCCTACGCTCTCAAAATTTTTTTCGCAGTTTCACATGCCCATCTTCAAACGACGATTCCCAAGCAACTAAAAGAGTCTAACTATCGCAATAACTTTCAGAATCTGCGGAATATATTCTAGTTTCATAACAACATCACCGGGAATTTTGCACGGTGAAACTTTAGGCCCGGGGGGCGTTTTTACGCAGACTTTCGGCAGCCGTCCTACGCTCTCAAATTTTTTTTCGCAGTTTCACAAGCCCATCTTCAAACGACGATTCCCAAGCAACTAAAAGAGTGTAACTATCGCAATAACTTTCAGAATCTGTGGAATATATTCTAGTTTCATAATAACATCACCGGGAATTTTGCACGGTGAAACTTTAGGCCCGGGGGGCGTTTTTACGCAGACTTTCGGCAGCCGTCCTACGCTCTCAAATTTTTTTTCGCAGTTTCACATGCCCATCTTCAAACGACGATTCCCAAGCAACTAAAAGAGTCTAACTATCGCAATAACTTTCAGAATCTGCGGAATATATTCTAGTTTCATAATAACATCACCGGGAATTTTGCACGGTGAAACTTTAGGTCCGGGGGGCGTTTTTACGCAGACTTTCGGCAGCCGTCCTACGCTCTCAAAATTTTTTTCGCAGTTTCACATGCCCATCTTCCAACGACGATTCCCAAGCAACTAAAAGAGTCTAACTATCGCAATAACTTTCAGAATCTGCGGAATATATTCTAGTTTCATAATAACATCACCGGGAATTTTGCACGGTGAAACTTTAGGCCCGGGGGGCGTTTTTACGCAGACTTTCGGCAGCCGTCCTACGCTCTCAAATTTTTTTTCGCAGTTTCACATGCCCATCTTCAAACGACGATTCCCAAGCAACTAAAAGAGTCTAACTATCGCAATAACTTTCAGAATCTGCGGAATATATTCTAGTTTCATAATAACATCACCGGGAATTTTGCACGGTGAAACTTTAGGCCCGGGGGGCGTTTTTACGCAGGCTTTCGGCAGGCGTCCTACGCTCTCAAAATTTTTTTCGCAGTTTCACAAGCCCATCTTCAAACGACGATTCCCAAGCAACTAAAAGAGTCTAACTATCGCAATAACTTTCAGAATCTGCGGAATATATTCTAGTTTCATAATAACATCACCGGGAATTTTGCACGGTGAAACTTTAGGCCCGGGGGGCGTTTTTACGCAGACTTTCGGCAGCCGTCCTACTCTCTCAAATTTTTTTTCGCAGTTTCACATGCCCATCTTCAAACGACGATTCCCAAGCAACTAAAAGAGTCTAACTATCGCAATAACTTTCAGAATCTGAGGAATATATTCTAGTTTCATAATAACATCACCGGGAATTTTGCACGGTGAAACTTTAGGCCCGGGGGGCGTTTTTACGCAGACTTTCGGCAGCCGTCCTACGCTCTCAAATTTTTTTTCGCAGTTTCACATGCCCATCTTCAAACGACGATTCCCAAGCAACTAAAAGAGTCTAACTATCGCAATAACTTTCAGAATCTGCGGAATATATTCTAGTTTCATAATAACATCACCGGGAATTGTGCACGGTGAAACTTTAGGCCCGGGGGGCGTTTTTACGCAGACTTTCGGCAGCCGTCCTACGCTCTCAAAATTTTTTTCGCAGTTTCACATGCCCATCTTCAAACGACGATTCCCAAGCAACTAAAAGAGTCTAACTATCGCAATAACTTTCAGAATCTGCGGAATATATTCTAGTTTCATAATAACATCACCGGGAATTTTGCACGGTGAAACTTTAGGCCCGGGGGGCGTTTTTACGCAGACTTTCGGCAGCCGTCCTACGCTCTCAAATTTTTTTTCGCAGTTTCACATGCCCATCTTCAAACGACGATTCCCAAGCAACTAAAAGAGTCTAACTATCGCAATAACTTTCAGAATCTGCGGAATATATTCTAGTTTCATAATAACATCACCGGGAATTTTGCACGGTGAAACTTTAGGCCCGGGGGGCGTTTTTACGCAGACTTTCGGCAGCCGTCCTACGCTCTCAATTTTTTTTTCGCAGTTTCACATGCCCATCTTCAAACGACGATTCCCAAGCAACTAAAAGAGTCTAACTATCGCAATAACTTTCAGAATCTGCGGAATATATTCTAGTTTCATAATAACATCACCGGGAATTTTGCACGGTGAAACTTTAGGCCCGGGGGGCGTTTTTACGCAGACTTTCGGCAGCCGTCCTACGCTCTCAAAATTTTTTTCGCAGTTTCACATGCCCATCTTCAAACGACGATTCCCAAGCAACTAAAAGAGTCTAACTATCGCAATAACTTTCAGAATCTGCGGAATATATTCTAGTTTCATAATAACATCACCGGGAATTTTGCACGGTGAAACTTTAGGCCCGGGGGGCGTTTTTACGCAGACTTTCGGCAGCCGTCCTACGCTCTCAAATTTTTTTTCGCAGTTTCACATGCCCATCTTCAAACGACGATTCCCAAGCAACTAAAAGAGTCTAACTATCGCAATAACTTTCAGAATCTGCGGAATATATTCTAGTGTCATAATAACATCACCGGGAATTTTGCACGGTGAAACTTTAGGCCCGGGGGGCGTTTTTACGCAGACTTTCGGCAGCCGTCCTACGCTCTCAAATTTTTTTTCGCAGCTTCACATGCCCATCTTCAAACTACGATTCCCAAGCAACTAAAAGAGTCTAACTATCGCAATAACTTTCAGAATCTGCGGAATATATTCTAGTTTCATAATAACATCACCGGGAATTTTGCACGGTGAAACTTTAGGCCCGGGGGGCGTTTTTACGCAGACTTTCGGCAGCCGTCCTACGCTCTCAAATTTTTTTTCGCAGTTTCACATGCCCATCTTCAAACGACGATTCCCAAGCAACTAAAAGAGTCTAACTATCGCAATAACTTTCAGAATCTGCGGAATATATTCTAGTTTCATAATAACATCACCGGGAATTTTGCACGGTGAAACTTTAGGCCCGGGGGGCGTTTTTACGCAGACTTTCGGCAGCCGTCCTACGCTCTCAAAATTTTTTTCGCAGTTTCACATGCCCATCTTCAAACGACGATTCCCAAGCAACTAAAAGAGTCTAACTATCGCAATAACTTTCAGAATCTGCGGAATATATTCTAGTTTCATAATAACATCACCGGGAATTTTGCACGGTGAAACTTTAGGCCCGGGGGGCGTTTTTACGCAGGCTTTCGGCAGCCGTCCTACGCTCTCAAATTTTTTTTCGCAGTTTCATATGCCCATCTTCAAACGACGATTCCCAAGCAACTAAAAGAGTCTAACTATCGCAATAACTTTCAGAATCTGCGGAATATATTCTAGTTTCATAATAACATCACCGGGAATTTTGCACGGTGAAACTTTAGGCCCGGGGGGCGTTTTTACGCAGACTTTCGGCAGCCGTCCTACGCTCTGAAATTTTTTTTCGCAGTTTCACATGCCCATCTTCAAACGACGATTCCCAAGCAACTAAAAGAGTCTAACTATCGCAATAACTTTCAGAATCTGCGGAATATATTCTAGTTTCATAATAACATCACCGGGAATTTTGCACGGTGAAACTTTAGGCCCGGGGGGCGTTTTTACGCAGACTTTCGGCAGCCGTCCTACGCTCTCAAAATTTTTTTCGCAGTTTCGCATGCCCATCTTCAAACGACGATTCCCAAGCAACTAAAAGAGTCTAACTATCGCAATAACTTTCAGAATCTGCGGAATATATTCTAGTTTCATAATAACATCACCGGGAATTTTGCACGGTGAAACTTTAGGCCCGGGGGGCGTTTTTACGCAGACTTTCGGCAGCCGTCCTACGCTCTCAAATTTTTTTTCGCAGTTTCACATGCCCATCTTCAAACGACGATTCCCAAGCAACTAAAAGAGTCTAACTATCGCAATAACTTTCACAATCTGCGGAATATATTCTAGTTTCATAATAACATCACCGGGAATTTTGCACGGTGAAACTTTAGGCCCGGGGGGCGTTTTTACGCAGACTTTCGGCAGACGTCCTACGCTATCAAATTTTTTTTCGCAGTTTCACATGCCCATCTTCAAACGACGATTCCCAAGCAACTAAAAGAGTCTAACTATCGCAATAACTTTCAGAATCTGCGGAATATATTCTAGTTTCATAATAACATCACCGGGAATTTTGCACGGTGAAACTTTAGGCCCGGGGGGCGTTTTTACGCAGACTTTCGGCAGACGTCCTACGCTATCAAATTTTTTTCGCAGTTTCACATGCCCATCTTCAAACGACGATTCCCAAGCAACTAAAAGAGTCTAACTATCGCAATAACTTTCAGAATCTGCGGAATATATTCTAGTTTCATAATAACATCACCGGGAATTTTGCACGGTGAAACTTTAGGCCCGGGGGGCGTTTTTACGCAGACTTTCGGCAGCCGTCCTACGCTCTCAAATTTTTTTTCGCAGTTTCACATGCCCATCTTCAAACGACGATTCCCAAGCAACTAAAAGAGTCTAACTATCGCAATAACTTTCAGAATCTGCGGAATATATTCTAGTTTCATAATAACATCACCGGGAATTTTGCACGGTGAAACTTTAGGCCCGGGGGGCGTTTTTACGCAGACTTTCGGCAGCCGTCCTACGCTCTCAAATTTTTTTTCGCAGTTTCACATGCCCATCTTCAAACGACGATTCCCAAGCAACTAAAAGAGTCTAACTATCGCAATAACTTTCAGAATCTGCGGAATATATTCTAGTTTCATAATAACATCACCGGGAATTTTGCACGGTGAAACTTTAGGCCCGGGGGGCGTTTTTACGCAGACTTTCGGCAGCCGTCCTACGCTTTCAAATTTTTTTCGCAGTTTCACATGCCCATCTTCAAACGACGATTCCCAAGCAACTAAAAGAGTCTAACTATCGCAATAACTTTCAGAATCTGCGGAATATATTCTAGTTTCATAATATCATCACCGGGAATTTTGCACGGTGAAACTTTAGGCCCGTGGGGCGTTTTTACGCAGACTTTCGGCAGCCGTCCTACGCTCTCAAATTTTTTTTCGCAGTTTCACATGCCCATCTTCAAACGACGATTCCCAAGCAACTAAAAGAGTCTAACTATCTCAATAACTTTCAGAATCTGCGGAATATATTCTAGTTTCATAATAACATCACCGGGAATTTTGCACGGTGAAACTTTAGGCCCGGGGGGCGTTTTTACGCAGACTTTCGGCAGCCGTCCTACGCTCTCAAATTTTTTTTCGCAGTTTCACATGCCCATCTTCAAACGACGATTCCCAAGCAACTAAAAGAGTCTAACTATCGCAATAACTTTCAGAATCTGCGGAATATATTCTAGTTTCATAATAACATCACCGGAAATTTTGCACGGTGAAACTTTAGGCCCGGGGGGCGTTTTTACGCAGACTTTCGGCAGCCGTCCTACGCTCTCAAATTTTTTTTCGCAGTTTCACATGCCCATCTTCAAACGACGATTCCCAAGCAACTAAAAGAGTCTAACTATCGCAATAACTTTCAGAATCTGCGGAATATATTCTAGTTTCATAATAACATCACCGGAATTTTGCACGGTGAAACTTTAGGCCCGGGGGGCGTTTTACGCAGACTTTCGGCAGCCGTCCTACGCTCTCAAATTTTTTTTCGCAGTTTCACATGCCCATCTTCAAACGACGATTCCCAAGCAACTAAAAGAGTTTAACTATCGCAATAACTTTCAGAATCTGCAGAATATATTCTAGTTTCATAATAACATCACCGGGAATTTTGCACGGTGAAACTTTAGGCCCGGGGGGCGTTTTTACGCAGACTTTCGGCAGCCGTCCTACGCTCTCAAAATTTTTTTCGCAGTTTCACATGCCCATCTTCAAACGACGAATCCCAAGCAACTAAAAGAGTCTAACTATCGCAATAACTTTCAGAATCTGCGGAATATATTCTAGTTTCATAATAACATCACCGGGAATTTTGCACGGTGAAACTTTAGGCCCGGGGGGCGTTTTTACGCAGACTTTCGGCAGCCGTCCTACGCTCTCAAATTTTTTTCGCAGTTTCACATGCCCATCTTCAAACGACGATTCCCAAGCAACTAAAAGAGTCTAACTATCGCAATAACTTTCAGAATCTGCGGAATATATTCTAGTTTCATAATAACATCACCGGGAATTTTGCACGGTGAAACTTTAGGCCCGGGGGGCGTTTTTACGCAGACTTTCGGCAGCCGTCCTACGCTCTCAAATTTTTTTTCGCAGTTTCACATGCCCATCTTCAAACGACGATTCCCAAGCAACTAAAAGAGTCTAACTATCGCAATAACTTTCAGAATCTGCGGAATATATTCTAGTTTCATAATAACATCACCGGGAATTTTGCACGGTGAAACTTTAGGCCCGGGGGGCGTTTTTACGCAGACTTTCGGCAGCCGTCCTACGCTTTCAAATTTTTTTCGCAGTTTCACATGCCCATCTTCAAACGACGATTCCCAAGCAACTAAAAGAGTCTAACTATCGCAATAACTTTCAGAATCTGCGGAATATATTCTAGTTTCATAATAACATCACCGGGAATTTTGCACGGTGAAACTTTAGGCCCGGGGGGCGTTTTTACGCAGACTTTCGGCAGCCGTCCTACGCTCTCAAATTTTTTTTCGCAGCTTCGCATGCCCATCTTCAAACTACGATTCCCAAGCAACTAAAAGAGTCTAACTATCGCAATAACTTTCAGAATCTGCGGAATATATTCTAGTTTCATAATAACATCACCGGGAATTTTGCACGGTGAAACTTTAGGCCCGTGGGGGCGTTTTTACGCAGACTTTCGGCAGCCGTCCTACGCTCTCAAATTTTTTTTCGCAGTTTCACATGCCCATCTTCAAACGACGATTCCCAAGCAACTAAAAGAGTCTAACTATCGCAATAACTTTCAGAATCTGCGGAATATATTCTAGTTTCATAATAACATCACCGGGAATTTTGCACGGTGAAACTTTAGGCCCGGGGGGCGTTTTTACGCAGACTTTCGGCAGCCGTCCTACGCTCTCAAAATTTTTTTCGCAGTTTCACATGCCCATCTTCAAACGACGATTCCCAAGCAACTAAAAGAGTCTAACTATCGCAATAACTTTCAGAATCTGCGGAATATATTCTAGTTTCATAATAACATCACCGGGAATTTTGCACGGTGAAACTTTAGGCCCGGGGGGCGTTTTTACGCAGGCTTTCGGCAGCCGTCCTACGCTCTCAAATTTTTTTTCGCAGTTTCATATGCCCATCTTCAAACGACGATTCCCAAGCAACTAAAAGAGTCTAACTATCGCAATAACTTTCAGAATCTGCGGAATATATTCTAGTTTCATAATAACATCACCGGGAATTTTGCACGGTGAAACTTTAGGCCCGGGGGGCGTTTTTACGCAGACTTTCGGCAGCCGTCCTACGCTCTGAAATTTTTTTTCGCAGTTTCACATGCCCATCTTCAAACGACGATTCCCAAGCAACTAAAAGAGTCTAACTATCGCAATAACTTTCAGAATCTGCGGAATATATTCTAGTTTCATAATAACATCACCGGGAATTTTGCACGGTGAAACTTTAGGCCCGGGGGGCGTTTTTACGCAGACTTTCGGCAGCCGTCCTACGCTCTCAAAATTTTTTTCGCAGTTTCGCATGCCCATCTTCAAACGACGATTCCCAAGCAACTAAAAGAGTCTAACTATCGCAATAACTTTCAGAATCTGCGGAATATATTCTAGTTTCATAATAACATCACCGGGAATTTTGCACGGTGAAACTTTAGGCCCGGGGGGCGTTTTTACGCAGACTTTCGGCAGCCGTCCTACGCTCTCAAATTTTTTTTCGCAGTTTCACATGCCCATCTTCAAACGACGATTCCCAAGCAACTAAAAGAGTCTAACTATCGCAATAACTTTCACAATCTGCGGAATATATTCTAGTTTCATAATAACATCACCGGGAATTTTGCACGGTGAAACTTTAGGCCCGGGGGGCGTTTTTACGCAGACTTTCGGCAGCCGTCCTACGCTATCAAATTTTTTTTCGCAGTTTCACATGCCCATCTTCAAACGACGATTCCCAAGCAACTAAAAGAGTCTAACTATCGCAATAACTTTCAGAATCTGCGGAATATATTCTAGTTTCATAATAACATCACCGGGAATTTTGCACGGTGAAACTTTAGGCCCGGGGGGCGTTTTTACGCAGACTTTCGGCAGCCGTCCTACGCTCTCAAATTTTTTTTCGCAGTTTCACATGCCCATCTTCAAACGACGATTCCCAAGCAACTAAAAGAGTCTAACTATCGCAATAACTTTCAGAATCTGCGGAATATATTCTAGTTTCATAATAACATCACCGGGAATTTTGCACGGTGAAACTTTAGGCCCGGGGGGCGTTTTTACGCAGACTTTCGGCAGCCGTCCTACGCTCTCAAATTTTTTTTCGCAGTTTCACATGCCCATCTTCAAACGACGATTCCCAAGCAACTAAAAGAGTCTAACTATCGCAATAACTTTCAGAATCTGCGGAATATATTCTAGTTTCATAATAACATCACCGGGAATTTTGCACGGTGAAACTTTAGGCCCGGGGGGCGTTTTTACGCAGACTTTCGGCAGCCGTCCTACGCTTTCAAATTTTTTTCGCAGTTTCACATGCCCATCTTCAAACGACGATTCCCAAGCAACTAAAAGAGTCTAACTATCGCAATAACTTTCAGAATCTGCGGAATATATTCTAGTTTCATAATATCATCACCGGGAATTTTGCACGGTGAAACTTTAGGCCCGTGGGGCGTTTTTACGCAGACTTTCGGCAGCCGTCCTACGCTCTCAAATTTTTTTTCGCAGTTTCACATGCCCATCTTCAAACGACGATTCCCAAGCAACTAAAAGAGTCTAACTATCGCAATAACTTTCAGAATCTGCGGAATATATTCTAGTTTCATAATAACATCACCGGAAATTTTGCACGGTGAAACTTTAGGCCCGGGGGGCGTTTTTACGCAGACTTTCGGCAGCCGTCCTACGCTCTCAAATTTTTTTTCGCAGTTTCACATGCCCATCTTCAAACGACGATTCCCAAGCAACTAAAAGAGTCTAACTATCGCAATAACTTTCAGAATCTGCGGAATATATTCTAGTTTCATAATAACATCACCGGGAATTTTGCACGGTGAAACTTTAGGCCCGGGGGGCGTTTTTACGCAGACTTTCGGCAACCGTCCTACGCTCTCAAAATTTTTTTCGCAGTTTCACATGCCCATCTTCAAACGACGATTCCCAAGCAACTAAAAGAGTCTAACTATCGCAATAACTTTCAGAATCTGCGGAATATATTCTAGTTTTATAATAACATCACCGGGAATTTTGCACGGTGAAACTTTAGGCCCGGGGGGCGTTTTTACGCAGACTTTCGGCAGCCGTCCTACGCTCTCAAATTTTTTTTCGCAGTTTCACATGCCCATCTTCAAACGACGATTCCCAAGCAACTAAAAGAGTCTAACTATCGCAATAACTTTCAGAATCTGCGGAATATATTCTAGTTTCATAATAACATCACCGGGAATTTTGCACGGTGAAACTTTAGGCCCGGGGGGCGTTTTTACGCAGACTTTCGGCAGCCGTCCTACGCTCTCAAATTTTTTTTCGCAGTTTCAAATGCCCATCTTCAAACGACGATTCCCAAGCAACTAAAAGAGTCTAACTATCGCAATAACTTTCAGAATCTGCGGAATATATTCTAGTTTCATAATAACATCACCGGGAATTTTGCACGGTGAAACTTTAGGCCCGGGGGGCGTTTTTACGCAGACTTTCGGCAGCCGTCTTACGCTCTCAAAATTTTTTTCGCAGTTTCACATGCCCATCTTCAAACGACGATTCCCAAGCAACTAAAAGAGTCTAACTATCGCAATAACTTTCAGAATCTGCGGAATATATTCTAGTTTCATAATAACATCACCGGGAATTTTGCACGGTGAAACTTTAGGCCCGGGGGGCGTTTTTACGCAGACTTTCGGCAGCCGTCCTACGCTCTCAAATTTTTTTTCGCAGTTTCACATGCCCATCTTCAAACGACGATTCCCAAGCAACTAAAAGAGTCTAACTATCGCAATAACTTTCAGAATCTGCGGAATATATTCTAGTTTCATAATAACATCACCGGGAATTTAGCACGGTGAAACTTTAGGCCCGGGGGGCGTTTTTACGCAGACTTTCGGCAGCCGTCCTACACTCTCAAATTTTTTTTCGCAGTTTCACATGCCCATCTTCAAACGACGATTCCCAAGCAACTAAAAGAGTCTAACTATCGCAATAACTTTCAGAATCTGCGGAATATATTCTAGTTTCATAATAACATCACCGGGAATTTTGCACGGTGAAACTTTAGGCCCGGGGGGCGTTTTTACGCAGACTTTCGGCAGCCGTCCTACGCTCTCAAATTTTTTTTCGCAGTTTCACATGCCCATCTTCAAACGACGATTCCCAAGCAACTAAAAGAGTCTAACTATCGCAATAACTTTCAGAATCTGCGGAATATATTCTAGTTTCATAATAACATCACCGGGAATTTTGCACGGTGAAACTTTAGGCCCGGGGGGCGTTTTTACGCAGACTTTCGGCAGCCGTCCTACGCTCTCAAATTTTTTTTCGCAGTTTCACATGCCCATCTTCAAACGACGATTCCCAAGCAACTAAAAGAGTCTAACTATCGCAATAACTTTCAGAATCTGCGGAATATATTCTAGTTTCATAATAACATCACCGGGAATTTTGCACGGTGAAACTTTAGGCCCGGGGGGCGTTTTTACGCAGACTTTCGGCAGCCGTCCTACGCTCTCAAATTTTTTTTCGCAGTTTCACATGCCCATCTTCAAACGACGATTCCCAAGCAACTAAAAGAGTCTAACTATCGCAATAACTTTCAGAATCTGCGGAATATATTCTAGTTTCATAATAACATCACCGGGAATTTTGCACGGTGAAACTTTAGGCCCGGGGGGCGTTTTTACGCAGACTTTCGGCAGCCGTCCTACGCTCTCAAATTTTTTTTCGCAGTTTCACATGCCCATCTTCAAACGACGATTCCCAAGCAACTAAAAGAGTCTAACTATCGCAATAACTTTCAGAATCTGCGGAATATATTCTAGTTTCATAATAACATCACCGGGAATTTTGCACGGTGAAACTTTAGGCCCGGGGGGCGTTTTTACGCAGACTTTCGGCAGCCGTCCTACGCTCTCAAATTTTTTTTCGCAGTTTCACATGCCCATCTTCAAACGACGATTCCCAAGCAACTAAAAGAGTCTAACTATCGCAATAACTTTCAGAATCTGCGGAATATATTCTAGTTTCATAATAACATCACCGGGAATTTTGCACGGTGAAACTTTAGGCCCGGGGGGCGTTTTTACGCAGACTTTCGGCAGCCGTCCTACGCTCTCAAATTTTTTTTCGCAGTTTCACATGCCCATCTTAAAACGACGATTCCCAAGCAACTAAAAGAGTCTAACTATCGCAATAACTTTCAGAATCTGCGGAATATATTCTAGTTTCATAATAACATCACCGGGAATTTTGCACGGTGAAACTTTAGGCCCGGGGGGCGTTTTTACGCAGACTTTCGGCAGCCGTCCTACGCTCTCAAATTTTTTTTCGCAGTTTCACATGCCCATCTTCAAACGACGATTCCCAAGCAACTAAAAGAGTCTAACTATCGCAATAACTTTCAGAATCTGCGGAATATATTCTAGTTTCATAATAACATCACCGGGAATTTTGCACGGTGAAACTTTAGGCCCGGGGGGCGTTTTTACGCAGACTTTCGGCAGCCGTCCTACGCTCTCAAAATTTTTTTCGCAGTTTCACATGCCCATCTTCAAACGACGATTCCCAAGCAACTAAAAGAGTCTAACTATCGCAATAACTTTCAGAATCTGCGGAATATATTCTAGTTTCATAATAACATCACCGGGAATTTTGCACGGTGAAACTTTAGGCCCGGGGGGCGTTTTTACGCAGACTTTCGGCAGCCGTCCTACGCTCTCAAATTTTTTTTCGCAGTTTCACATGCCCATCTTCAAACGACGATTCCCAAGCAACTAAAAGAGTCTAACTATCGCAATAACTTTCAGAATCTGCGGAATATATTCTAGTTTCATAATAACATCACCGGGAATTTTGCACGGTGAAACTTTAGGCCCGGGGGCGTTTTTACGCAGACTTTCGGCAGCCGTCCTACGCTCTCAAATTTTTTTTCGCAGTTTCACATGCCCATCTTCAAACGACGATTCCCAAGCAACTAAAAGAGTCTAACTATCGCAATAACTTTCAGAATCTGCGGAATATATTCTAGTTTCATAATAACAACACCGGGAATTTTGCACGGTGAAACTTTAGGCCCGGGGGGCGTTTTTACGCAGACTTTCGGCAGCCGTCCTACGCTCTCAAAATTTTTTTCGCAGTTTCACATGCCCATCTTCAAACGACGATTCCCAAGCAACTAAAAGAGTCTAACTATCGCAATAACTTTCAGAATCTGCGGAATATATTCTAGTTTCATAATAACATCACCGGGAATTTTGCACGGTGAAACTTTAGGCCCGGGGGGCGTTTTTACGCAGACTTTCGGCAGCCGTCCTACGCTCTCAAATTTTTTTTCGCAGTTTCACATGCCCATCTTCAAACGACGATTCCCAAGCAACTAAAAGAGTCTAACTATCGCAATAACTTTCAGAATCTGCGGAATATATTCTAGTTTCATAATAACATCACCTGGAATTTTGCACGGTGAAACTTTAGGCCCGGGGGGCGTTTTTACGCAGACTTTCGGCAGCCGTCCTACGCTCTCAAATTTTTTTTCGCAGTTTCACATGCCCATCTTCAAACGACGATTCCCAAGCAACTAAAAGAGTCTAACTATCGCAATAACTTTCAGAATCTGCGGAATATATTCTAGTTTCATAATAACATCACCGGGAATTTTGCACGGTGAAACTTTAGGCCCGGGGGGCGTTTTTACGCAGACTTTCGGCAGCCGTCCTACGCTCTCAAATTTTTTTTCGCAGTTTCACATGCCCATCTTCAAACGACGATTCCCAAGCAACTAAAAGAGTCTAACTATCGCAATAACTTTCAGAATCTGCGGAATATATTCTAGTTTCATAATAACATCACCGGGAATTTTGCACGGTGAAACTTTAGGCCCGGGGGGCTTTTTTACGCAGACTTTCGGCAGCCGTCCTACGCTCTCAAAATTTTTTTCGCAGTTTCACATGCCCATCTTCAAACGACGATTCCCAAGCAACTAAAAGAGTCTAACTATCGCAATAACTTTCAGAATCTGCGGAATATATTCTAGTTTCATAATAACATCACCGGGAATTTTGCACGGTGAAACTTTAGGCCCGGGGGGCGTTTTTACGCAGACTTTCGGCAACCGTCCTACGCTCTCAAATTTTTTTTCGCAGTTTCACATGCCCATCTTCAAACGACGATTCCCAAGCAACTAAAAGAGTCTAACTATCGCAATAACTTTCAGAATCTGCGGAATATATTCTAGTTTCATAATAACATCACCGGGAATTTTGCACGGTGAAACTTTAGGCCCGGGGGGCGTTTTTACGCAGACTTTCGGCAGCCGTCCTACGCTCTCAAATTTTTTTTCGCAGTTTCACATGCCCATCTTCAAACGACGATTCCCAAGCAACTAAAAGAGTCTAACTATCGCAATAACTTTCAGAATCTGCGGAATATATTCTAGTTTCATAATAACATCACCGGGAATTTTGCACGGTGAAACTTTAGGCCCGGGGGGCGTTTTTACGCAGACTTTCGGCAGCCGTCCTACGCTCTCAAATTTTTTTTCGCAGTTTCAAATGCCCATCTTCAAACGACGATTCCCAAGCAACTAAAAGAGTCTAACTATCGCAATAACTTTCAGAATCTGCGGAATATATTCTAGTTTCATAATAACATCACCGAGAATTTTGCACGGTGAAACTTTAGGCCCGGGGGGCGTTTTTACGCAGACTTTCGGCAGCCGTCCTACGCTCTCAAATTTTTTTTCGCAGTTTCACATGCCCATCTTCAAACGACGATTCCCAAGCAACTAAAAGAGTCTAACTATCGCAATAACTTTCAGAATCTGCGGAATATATTCTAGTTTCATAATAACATCACCGGGAATTTTGCACGGTGAAACTTTAGGCCCGGGGGGCGTTTTTACGCAGACTTTCGGCAGCCGTCCTACGCTCTCAAATTTTTTTTCGCAGTTTCACATGCCCATCTTCAAACGACGATTCCCAAGCAACTAAAAGAGTCTAACTATCGCAATAACTTTCAGAATCTGCGGAATATATTCTAGTTTCATAATAACATCACCGGGAATTTTGCACGGTGAAACTTTAGGCCCGGGGGGCTTTTTTACGCAGACTTTCGGCAGCCGTCCTACGCTCTCAAAATTTTTTTCGCAGTTTCACATGCCCATCTTCAAACGACGATTCCCAAGCAACTAAAAGAGTCTAACTATCGCAATAACTTTCAGAATCTGCGGAATATATTCTAGTTTCATAATAACATCACCGGGAATTTTGCACGGTGAAACTTTAGGCCCGGGGGGCGTTTTTACGCAGACTTTCGGCAACCGTCCTACGCTCTCAAAATTTTTTTCGCAGTTTCACATGCCCATCTTCAAACGACGATTCCCAAGCAACTAAAAGAGTCTAACTATCGCAATAACTTTCAGAATCTGCGGAATATATTCTAGTTTTATAATAACATCACCGGGAATTTTGCACGGTGAAACTTTAGGCCCGGGGGGCGTTTTTACGCAGACTTTCGGCAGCCGTCCTACGCTCTCAAATTTTTTTTCGCAGTCTTACATGCCCATCTTCAAACGACGATTCCCAAGCAACTAAAAGAGTCTAACTATCGCAATAACTTTCAGAATCTGCGGAATATATTCTAGTTTCATAATAACATCACCGGGAATTTTGCACGGTGAAACTTTAGGCCCGGGGGGCGTTTTTACGCAGACTTTCGGCAGCCGTCCTACGCTCTCAAATTTTTTTTCGCAGTTTCAAATGCCCATCTTCAAACGACGATTCCCAAGCAACTAAAACAGTCTAACTATCGCAATAACTTTCAGAATCTGCGGAATATATTCTAGTTTCATAATAACATCACCGGGAATTTTGCACGGTGAAACTTTAGGCCCGGGGGGCGTTTTTACGCAGACTTTCGGCAACCGTCCTACGCTCTCAAAATTTTTTTCGCAGTTTCACATGCCCATCTTCAAACGACGATTCCCAAGCAACTAAAAGAGTCTAACTATCGCAATAACTTTCAGAATCTGCGGAATATATTCTAGTTTTATAATAACATCACCGGGAATTTTGCACGGTGAAACTTTAGGCCCGGGGGGCGTTTTTACGCAGACTTTCGGCAGCCGTCCTACGCTCTCAAATTTTTTTTCGCAGTTTCACATGCCCATCTTCAAACGACGATTCCCAAGCAACTAAAAGAGTCTAACTATCGCAATAACTTTCAGAATCTGCGGAATATATTCTAGTTTCATAATAACATCACCGGGAATTTTGCACGGTGAAACTTTAGGACCGGGGGGCGTTTTTACGCAGACTTTCGGCAGCCGTCCTACGCTCTCAAATTTTTTTTCGCAGTTTCACATGCCCATCTTCAAACGACGATTCCCAAGCAACTAAAAGAGTCTAACTATCGCAATAACTTTCAGAATCTGCGGAATATATTCTAGTTTCATAATAACATCACCGGGAATTTTGCACGGTGAAACTTTAGGCCCGGGGGGCTTTTTTACGCAGACTTTCGGCAGCCGTCCTACGCTCTCAAAATTTTTTTCGCAGTTTCACATGCCCATCTTCAAACGACGATTCCCAAGCAACTAAAAGAGTCTAACTATCGCAATAACTTTCAGAATCTGCGGAATATATTCTAGTTTCATAATAACATCACCGGGAATTTTGCACGGTGAAACTTTAGGCCCGGGGGGCGTTTTTACGCAGACTTTCGGCAACCGTCCTACGCTCTCAAAATTTTTTTCGCAGTTTCACATGCCCATCTTCAAACGACGATTCCCAAGCAACTAAAAGAGTCTAACTATCGCAATAACTTTCAGAATCTGCGGAATATATTCTAGTTTTATAATAACATCACCGGGAATTTTGCACGGTGAAACTTTAGGCCCGGGGGGCGTTTTTACGCAGACTTTCGGCAGCCGTCCTACGCTCTCAAATTTTTTTTCGCAGTTTCACATGCCCATCTTCAAACGACGATTCCCAAGCAACTAAAAGAGTCTAACTATCGCAATAACTTTCAGAATCTGCGGAATATATTCTAGTTTCATAATAACATCACCGGGAATTTTGCACGGTGAAACTTTAGGCCCGGGGGGCGTTTTTACGCAGACTTTCGGCAGCCGTCCTACGCTCTCAAATTTTTTTTCGCAGTTTCAAATGCCCATCTTCAAACGACGATTCCCAAGCAACTAAAAGAGTCTAACTATCGCAATAACTTTCAGAATCTGCGGAATATATTCTAGTTTCATAATAACATCACCGGGAATTTTGCACGGTGAAACTTTAGGCCCGGGGGGCGTTTTTACGCAGACTTTCGGCAGCCGTCTTACGCTCTCAAAATTTTTTTCGCAGTTTCACATGCCCATCTTCAAACGACGATTCCCAAGCAACTAAAAGAGTCTAACTATCGCAATAACTTTCAGAATCTGCGGAATATATTCTAGTTTCATAATAACATCACCGGGAATTTTGCACGGTGAAACTTTAGGCCCGGGGGGCGTTTTTACGCAGACTTTCGGCAGCCGTCCTACGCTCTCAAATTTTTTTTCGCAGTTTCACATGCCCATCTTCAAACGACGATTCCCAAGCAACTAAAAGAGTCTAACTATCGCAATAACTTTCAGAATCTGCGGAATATATTCTAGTTTCATAATAACATCACCGGGAATTTAGCACGGTGAAACTTTAGGCCCGGGGGGCGTTTTTACGCAGACTTTCGGCAGCCGTCCTACACTCTCAAATTTTTTTTCGCAGTTTCTCATGCCCATCTTCAAACGACGATTCCCAAGCAACTAAAAGAGTCTAACTATCGCAATAACTTTCAGAATCTGCGGAATATATTCTAGTTTCATAATAACATCACCGGGAATTTTGCACGGTGAAACTTTAGGCCCGGGGGGCGTTTTTACGCAGACTTTCTTCAGCCGTCCTACGCTCTCAAATTTTTTTTCGCAGTTTCACATGCCCATCTTCAAACGACGATTCCCAAGCAACTAAAAGAGTCTAACTATCGCAATAACTTTCAGAATCTGCGGAATATATTCTAGTTTCATAATAACATCACCGGGAATTTTGCACGGTGAAACTTTAGGCCCGGGGGGCGTTTTTACGCAGACTTTCGGCAGCCGTCCTACGCTCTCAAATTTTTTTTCGCAGTTTCACATGCCCATCTTCAAACGACGATTCCCAAGCAACTAAAAGAGTCTAACTATCGCAATAACTTTCAGAATCTGCGGAATATATTCTAGTTTCATAATAACATCACCGGGAATTTTGCACGGTGAAACTTTAGGCCCGGGGGGCGTTTTTACGCAGACTTTCGGCAGCCGTCCTACGCTCTCAAATTTTTTTTCGCAGTTTCACATGCCCATCTTCAAACGACGATTCCCAAGCAACTAAAAGAGTCTAACTATCGCAATAACTTTCAGAATCTGCGGAATATATTCTAGTTTCATAATAACATCACCGGCAATTTTGCACGGTGAAACTTTAGGCCCGGGGGGCGTTTTTACGCAGACTTTCGGCAGCCGTCCTACGCTCTCAAATTTTTTTTCGCAGTTTCACATGCCCATCTTCAAACGACGATTCCCAAGCAACTAAAAGAGTCTTACTATCGCAATAACTTTCAGAATCTGCGGAATATATTCTAGTTTCATAATAACATCACCGGGAATTTTGCACGGTGAAACTTTAGGCCCGGGGGCCGTTTTTACGCAGACTTTCGGCAGCCGTCCTACGCTCTCAAATTTTTTTTCGCAGTTTCACATGCCCATCTTCAAACGACGATTCCCAAGCAACTAAAAGAATCTAACTATCGCAATAACTTTCAGAATCTGCGGAATATATTCTAGTTTCATAATAACATCACCGGGAATTTTGCACGGTGAAACTTTAGGCCCGGGGGGCGTTTTTACGCAGACTTTCGGCAGCCGTCCTACGCTCTCAAAATTTTTTTCGCAGTTTCACATGCCCATCTTCAAACGACGATTCCCAAGCAACTAAAAGAGTCTAACTATCGCAATAACTTTCAGAATCTGCGGAATATATTCTAGTTTCATAATAACATCACCGGGAATTTTGCACGGTGAAACTTTAGGCCCGGGGGGCGTTTTTACGCAGACTTTCGGCAGCCGTCCTACGCTCTCAAAATTTTTTTCGCAGTTTCACATGCCCATCTTCAAACGACGATTCCCAAGCAACTAAAAGAGTCTAACTATCGCAATAACTTTCAGAATCTGCGGAATATATTCTAGTTTCATAATAACATCACCGGGAATTTTGCACGGTGAAACTTTAGGCCCGGGGGGCGTTTTTACGCAGACTTTCGGCAGCCGTCCTACGCTCTCAAAATTTTTTTCGCAGTTTCACATGCCCATCTTCAAACGACGATTCCCAAGCAACTAAAAGAGTCTAACTATCGCAATAACTTTCAGAATCTGCGGAATATATTCTAGTTTCATAATAACATCACCGGGAATTTTGCACGGTGAAACTTTAGGCCCGGGGGGCGTTTTTACGCAGACTTTCGGCAGCCGTCCTACGCTCTCAAAATTTTTTTCGCAGTTTCACATGCCCATCTTCAAACGACGATTCCCAAGCAACTAAAAGAGTCTAACTATCGCAATAACTTTCAGAATCTGCGGAATATATTCTAGTTTCATAATAACATCACCGGGAATTTTGCACGGTGAAACTTTAGGCCCGGGGGGCGTTTTTACGCAGACTTTCGGCAGCCGTCCTACGCTCTCAAATTTTTTTTCGCAGTTTCACATGCCCATCTTCAAACGACGATTCCCAAGCAACTAAAAGAGTCTAACTATCGCAATAACTTTCAGAATCTGCGGAATATATTCTAGTTTCACAATAACATCACCGGGAATTTTGCACGGTGAAACTTTAGGCCCGGGGGGCGTTTTTACGCAGACTTTCGGCAGCCGTCCTACGCTCTCAAAATTTTTTTCGCAGTTTCACATGCCCATCTTCAAACGACGATTCCCAAGCAACTAAAAGAGTCTAACTATCGCAATAACTTTCAGAATCTGCGGAATATATTCTAGTTTCATAATAACATCACCGGGAATTTTGCACGGTGAAACTTTAGGCCCGGGGGGCGTTTTTACGCAGACTTTCGGCAGCCGTCCTACGCTCTCAAATTTTTTTTCGCAGTTTCACATGCCCATCTTCAAACGACGATTCCCAAGCAACTAAAAGAGTCTAACTATCGCAATAACTTTCAGAATCTGCGGAATATATTCTAGTTTCATAATAACATCACCGGGAATTTTGCACGGTGAAACTTTAGGCCCGGGGGGCGTTTTTACGCAGACTTTCGGCAGCCGTCCTACGCTCTCAAATTTTTTTTCGCAGTTTCACATGCCCATCTTCAAACGACGATTCCCAAGCAACTAAAAGAGTCTTACTATCGCAATAACTTTCAGAATCTGCGGAATATATTCTAGTTTCATAATAACATCACCGGGAATTTTGCACGGTGAAACTTTAGGCCCGGGGGGCGTTTTTACGCAGACTTTCGGCAGCCGTCCTACGCTCTCAAATTTTTTTTCGCAGTTTCACATGCCCATCTTCAAACGACGATTCCCAAGCAACTAAAAGAGTCTAACTATCGCAATAACTTTCAGAATCTGCGGAATATATTCTAGTTTCATAATAACATCACCGGGAATTTTGCACGGTGAAACTTTAGGCCCGGGGGGCGTTTTTACGCAGACTTTCGGCAGCCGTCCTACGCTCTCAAATTTTTTTTCGCAGTTTCACATGCCCATCTTCAAACGACGATTCCCAAGCAACTAAAAGAGTCTTACTATCGCAATAACTTTCAGAATCTGCGGAATATATTCTAGTTTCATAATAACATCACCGGGAATTTTGCACGGTGAAACTTTAGGCCCGGGGGCTGTTTTTACGCAGACTTTCGGCAGCCGTCCTACGCTCTCAAATTTTTTTTCGCAGTTTCACATGCCCATCTTCAAACGACGATTCCCAAGCAACTAAAAGAATCTAACTATCGCAATAACTTTCAGAATCTGTGGAATATATTCTAGTTTCATAATAACATCACCGGGAATTTTGCACGGTGAAACTTTAGGCCCGGGGGGCGTTTTTACGCAGACTTTCGGCAGCCGTCCTACGCTCTCAAAATTTTTTTCGCAGTTTCACATGCCCATCTTCAAACGACGATTCCCAAGCAACTAAAAGAGTCTAACTATCGCAATAACTTTCAGAATCTGCGGAATATATTCTAGTTTCATAATAACATCACCGGGAATTTTGCACGGTGAAACTTTAGGCCCGGGGGGCGTTTTTACGCAGACTTTCGGCAGCCGTCCTAAGCTCTCAAAATTTTTTTCGCAGTTTCACATGCCCATCTTCAAACGACGATTCCCAAGCAACTAAAAGAGTCTAACTATCGCAATAACTTTCAGAATCTGCGGAATATATTCTAGTTTCATAATAACATCACCGGGAATTTTGCACGGTGAAACTTTAGGCCCGGGGGGCGTTTTTACGCAGACTTTCGGCAGCCGTCCTACGCTCTCAAAATTTTTTTCGCAGTTTCACATGCCCATCTTCAAACGACGATTCCCAAGCAACTAAAAGAGTCTAACTATCGCAATAACTTTCAGAATCTGCGGAATATATTCTAGTTTCATAATAACATCACCGGGAATTTTGCACGGTGAAACTTTAGGCCCGGGGGGCGTTTTTACGCAGACTTTCGGCAGCCGTCCTACGCTCTCAAAATTTTTTTCGCAGTTTCACATGCCCATCTTCAAACGACGATTCCCAAGCAACTAAAAGAGTCTAACTATCGCAATAACTTTCAGAATCTGCGGAATATATTCTAGTTTCATAATAACATCACCGGGAATTTTGCACGGTGAAACTTTAGGCCCGGGGGGCGTTTTTACGCAGACTTTCGGCAGCCGTCCTACGCTCTCAAATTTTTTTTCGCAGTTTCACATGCCCATCTTCAAACGACGATTCCCAAGAAACTAAAAGAGTCTAACTATCGCAATAACTTTCAGAATCTGCGGAATATATTCTAGTTTCATAATAACATCACCGGGAATTTTGCACGGTGAAACTTTAGGCCCGGGGGGCGTTTTTACGCAGACTTTCGGCAGCCGTCCTACGCTCTCAAATTTTTTTTCGCAGTTTCACATGCCCATCTTCAAACGACGATTCCCAAGCAACTAAAAGAGTCTAACTATCGCAATAACTTTCAGAATCTGCGGAATATATTCTAGTTTCATAATAACATCACCGGCAATTTTGCACGGTGAAACTTTAGGCCCGGGGGGCGTTTTTACGCAGACTTTCGGCAGCCGTCCTACGCTCTCAAAATTTTTTTCGCAGTTTCACATGCCCATCTTCAAACGACGATTCCCAAGCAACTAAAAGAGTCTAACTATCGCAATAACTTTCAGAATCTGCGGAATATATTCTAGTTTCATAATAACATCACCGGGAATTTTGCACGGTGAAACTTTAGGCCCGGGGGGCGTTTTTACGCAGACTTTCGGCAGCCGTCCTACGCTCTCAAATTTTTTTTCGCAGTTTCACATGCCCATCTTCAAACGACGATTCCCAAGCAACTAAAAGAGTCTTACTATCGCAATAACTTTCAGAATCTGCGGAATATATTCTAGTTTCATAATAACATCACCGGAAATTTTGCACGGTGAAACTTTAGGCCCGGGGGCCGTTTTTACGCAGACTTTCGGCTGCCGTCCTACGCTCTCAAATTTTTTTTCGCAGTTTCACATGCCCATCTTCAAACGACGATTCCCAAGCAACTAAAAGAGTCTAACTATCGCAATAACTTTCAGAATCTGCGGAATATATTCTAGTTTCATAATAACATCACCGGGAATTTTGCACGGTGAAACTTTAGGCCCGGGGGGCGTTTTTACGCAGACTTTCGGCAGCCGTCCTACGCTCTCAAATTTTTTTTCGCAGTTTCACATGCCCATCTTCAAACGACGATTCCCAAGCAACTAAAAGAGTCTTACTATCGCAATAACTTTCAGAATCTGCGGAATATATTCTAGTTTCATAATAACATCACCGGGAATTTTGCACGGTGAAACTTTAGGCCCGGGGGCTGTTTTTACGCAGACTTTCGGCAGCCGTCCTACGCTCTCAAATTTTTTTTCGCAGTTTCACATGCCCATCTTCAAACGACGATTCCCAAGCAACTAAAAGAATCTAACTATCGCAATAACTTTCAGAATCTGTGGAATATATTCTAGTTTCATAATAACATCACCGGGAATTTTGCACGGTGAAACTTTAGGCCCGGGGGGCGTTTTTACGCAGACTTTCGGCAGCCGTCCTACGCTCTCAAAATTTTTTTCGCAGTTTCACATGCCCATCTTCAAACGACGATTCCCAAGCAACTAAAAGAGTCTAACTATCGCAATAACTTTCAGAATCTGCGGAATATATTCTAGTTTCATAATAACATCACCGGGAATTTTGCACGGTGAAACTTTAGGCCCGGGGGGCGTTTTTACGCAGACTTTCGGCAGCCGTCCTAAGCTCTCAAAATTTTTTCGCAGTTTCACATGCCCATCTTCAAACGACGATTCCCAAGCAACTAAAAGAGTCTAACTATCGCAATAACTTTCAGAATCTGCGGAATATATTCTAGTTTCATAATAACACCGGGAATTTTGCACGGTGAAACTTTAGGCCCGGGGGGCGTTTTTACGCAGACTTTCGGCAGCCGTCCTACGCTCTCAAAATTTTTTTCGCAGTTTCACATGCCCATCTTCAAACGACGATTCCCAAGCAACTAAAAGAGTCTAACTATCGCAATAACTTTCAGAATCTGCGGAATATATTCTAGTTTCATAATAACATCACCGGGAATTTTGCACGGTGAAACTTTAGGCCCGGGGGGCGTTTTTACGCAGACTTTCGGCAGCCGTCCTACGCTCTCAAAATTTTTTTCGCAGTTTCACATGCCCATCTTCAAACGACGATTCCCAAGCAACTAAAAGAGTCTAACTATCGCAATAACTTTCAGAATCTGCGGAATATATTCTAGTTTCATAATAACATCACCGGGAATTTTGCACGGTGAAACTTTAGGCCCGGGGGGCGTTTTTACGCAGACTTTCGGCAGCCGTCCTACGCTCTCAAATTTTTTTTCGCAGTTTCACATGCCCATCTTCAAACGACGATTCCCAAGAAACTAAAAGAGTCTAACTATCGCAATAACTTTCAGAATCTGCGGAATATATTCTAGTTTCATAATAACATCACCGGGAATTTTGCACGGTGAAACTTTAGGCCCGGGGGGCGTTTTTACGCAGACTTTCGGCAGCCGTCCGTCCTACGCTCTCAAATTTTTTTTCGCAGTTTCACATGCCCATCTTCAAACGACGATTCCCAAGCAACTAAAAGAGTCTAACTATCGCAATAACTTTCAGAATCTGCGGAATATATTCTAGTTTCATAATAACATCACCGGCAATTTTGCACGGTGAAACTTTAGGCCCGGGGGGCGTTTTTACGCAGACTTTCGGCAGCCGTCCTACGCTCTCAAAATTTTTTTCGCAGTTTCACATGCCCATCTTCAAACGACGATTCCCAAGCAACTAAAAGAGTCTAACTATCGCAATAACTTTCAGAATCTGCGGAATATATTCTAGTTTCATAATAACATCACCGGGAATTTTGCACGGTGAAACTTTAGGCCCGGGGGGCGTTTTTACGCAGACTTTCGGCAGCCGTCCTACGCTCTCAAATTTTTTTTCGCAGTTTCACATGCCCATCTTCAAACGACGATTCCCAAGCAACTAAAAGAGTCTTACTATCGCAATAACTTTCAGAATCTGCGGAATATATTCTAGTTTCATAATAACATCACCGGAAATTTTGCACGGTGAAACTTTAGGCCCGGGGGCCGTTTTTACGCAGACTTTCGGCTGCCGTCCTACGCTCTCAAATTTTTTTTCGCAGTTTCACATGCCCATCTTCAAACGACGATTCCCAAGCAACTAAAAGAATCTAACTATCGCAATAACTTTCAGAATCTGCGGAATATATTCTAGTTTCATAATAACATCACCGGGAATTTTGCACGGTGAAACTTTAGGCCCGGGGGGCGTTTTTACGCAGACTTTCGGCAGCCGTCCTACGCTCTCAAAATTTTTTTCGCAGTTTCACATGCCCATCTTCAAACGACGATTCCCAAGCAACTAAAAGAGTCTAACTATCGCAATAACTTTCAGAATCTGCGGAATATATTCTAGTTTCATAATAACATCACCGGGAATTTTGCACGGTGAAACTTTAGGCCCGGGGGGCGTTTTTACGCAGACTTTCGGCAGCCGTCCTACGCTCTCAAAATTTTTTTCGCAGTTTCACATGCCCATCTTCAAACGACGATTCCCAAGCAACTAAAAGAGTCTAACTATCGCAATAACTTTCAGAATCTGCGGAATATATTCTAGTTTCATAATAACATCACCGGGAATTTTGCACGGTGAAACTTTAGGCCCGGGGGGCGTTTTTACGCAGACTTTCGGCAGCCGTCCTACGCTCTCAAAATTTTTTTCGCAGTTTCACATGCCCATCTTCAAACGACGATTCCCAAGCAACTAAAAAAGTCTAACTATCGCAATAACTTTCAGAATCTGCGGAATATATTCTAGTTTCATAATAACATCACCGGGAATTTTGCACGGTGAAACTTTAGGCCCGGGGGGCGTTTTTACGCAGACTTTCGGCAGCCGTCCTACGCTCTCAAAATTTTTTTCGCAGTTTCACATGCCCATCTTCAAACGACGATTCCCAAGCAACTAAAAGAGTCTAACTATCGCAATAACTTTCAGAATCTGCGGAATATATTCTAGTTTCATAATAACATCACCGGGAATTTTGCACGGTGAAACTTTAGGCCCGGGGGGCGTTTTTACGCAGACTTTCGGCAGCCGTCCTACGCTCTCAAATTTTTTTTCGCAGTTTCACATGCCCATCTTCAAACGACGATTCCCAAGCAACTAAAAGAGTCTAACTATCGCAATAACTTTCAGAATCTGCGGAATATATTCTAGTTTCATAATAACATCACCGGGAATTTTGCACGGTGAAACTTTAGGCCCGGGGGGCGTTTTTACGCAGACTTTCGGCAGCCGTCCTACGCTCTCAAAATTTTTTTCGCAGTTTCACATGCCCATCTTCAAACGACGATTCCCAAGCAACTAAAAGAGTCTAACTATCGCAATAACTTTCAGAATCTGCGGAATATATTCTAGTTTCATAATAATATCACCGGGAATTTTGCACGGTGAAACTTTAGGCCCGGGGGGCGTTTTTACGCAGACTTTCGGCAGCCGTCCTACGCTCTCAAATTTTTTTTCGCAGTTTCACATGCCCATCTTCAAACGACGATTCCCAAGCAACTAAAAGAGTCTTACTATCGCAATAACTTTCAGAATCTGCGGAATATATTCTAGTTTCATAATAACATCACCGGGAATTTTGCACGGTGAAACTTTAGGCCCGGGGGCCGTTTTTACGCAGACTTTCGGCAGCCGTCCTACGCTCTCAAATTTTTTTTCGCAGTTTCACATGCCCATCTTCAAACGACGATTCCCAAGCAACTAAAAGAATCTAACTATCGCAATAACTTTCAGAATCTGCGGAATATATTCTAGTTTCATAATAACATCACCGGTAATTTTGCACGGTGAAACTTTAGGCCCGGGGGGCGTTTTTACGCAGACTTTCGGCAGCCGTCCTACGCTCTCAAAATTTTTTTCGCAGTTTCACATGCCCATCTTCAAACGACGATTCCCAAGCAACTAAAAGAGTCTAACTATCGCAATAACTTTCAGAATCTGCGGAATATATTCTAGTTTCATAATAACATCACCGGGAATTTTGCACGGTGAAACTTTAGGCCCGGGGGGCGTTTTTACGCAGACTTTCGGCAGCCGTCCTACGCTCTCAAATTTTTTTTCGCAGTTTCACATGCCCATCTTCAAACGACGATTCCCAAGCAACTAAAAGAGTCTAACTATCGCAATAACTTTCAGAATCTGCGGAATATATTCTAGTTTCATAATAACATCACCGGGAATTTTGCACGGTGAAACTTTAGGCCCGGGGGGCGTTTTTACGCAGACTTTCGGCAGCCGTCCTACGCTCTCAAAATTTTTTTCGCAGTTTCACATGCCCATCTTCAAACGACGATTCCCAAGCAACTAAAAGAGTCTAACTATCGCAATAACTTTCAGAATCTGCGGAATATATTCTAGTTTCATAATAACATCACCGGGAATTTTGCACGGTGAAACTTTAGGCCCGGGGGGCGTTTTTACGCAGACTTTCGGCAGCCGTCCTACGCTCTCAAAATTTTTTTCGCAGTTTCACATGCCCATCTTCAAACGACGATTCCCAAGCAACTAAAAAAGTCTAACTATCGCAATAACTTTCAGAATCTGCGGAATATATTCTAGTTTCATAATAACATCACCGGGAATTTTGCACGGTGAAACTTTAGGCCCGGGGGGCGTTTTTACGCAGACTTTCGGCAGCCGTCCTACGCTCTCAAAATTTTTTTCGCAGTTTCACATGCCCATCTTCAAACGACGATTCCCAAGCAACTAAAAGAGTCTAACTATCGCAATAACTTTCAGAATCTGCGGAATATATTCTAGTTTCATAATAACATCACCGGGAATTTTGCACGGTGAAACTTTAGGCCCGGGGGGCGTTTTTACGCAGACTTTCGGCAGCCGTCCTACGCTCTCAAATTTTTTTTCGCAGTTTCACATGCCCATCTTCAAACGACGATTCCCAAGCAACTAAAAGAGTCTAACTATCGCAATAACTTTCAGAATCTGCGGAATATATTCTAGTTTCAAAATAACATCACCGGGAATTTTGCACGGTGAAACTTTAGGCCCGGGGGGCGTTTTTACGCAGACTTTCGGCAGCCGTCCTACGCTCTCAAAATTTTTTTCGCAGTTTCACATGCCCATCTTCAAACGACGATTCCCAAGCAACTAAAAGAGTCTAACTATCGCAATAACTTTCAGAATCTGCGGAATATATTCTAGTTTCATAATAACATCACCGGGAATTTTGCACGGTGAAACTTTAGGCCCGGGGGGCGTTTTTACGCAGACTTTCGGCAGCCGTCCTACGCTCTCAAATTTTTTTTCGCAGTTTCACATGCCCATCTTCAAACGACGATTCCCAAGCAACTAAAAGAGTCTTACTATCGCAATAACTTTCAGAATCTGCGGAATATATTCTAGTTTCATAATAACATCACCGAGAATTTTGCACGGTGAAACTTTAGGCCCGGGGGGCGTTTTTACGCAGACTTTCGGCAGCCGTCCTACGCTCTCAAATTTTTTTTCGCAGTTTCACATGCCCATCTTCAAACGACGATTCCCAAGCAACTAAAAGAATCTAACTATCGCAATAACTTTCAGAATCTGCGGAATATATTCTAGTTTCATAATAACATCACCGGTAATTTTGCACGGTGAAACTTTAGGCCCGGGGGGCGTTTTTACGCAGACTTTCGGCAGCCGTCCTACGCTCTCAAAAATTTTTTCGCAGTTTCACATGCCCATCTTCAAACGACGATTCCCAAGCAACTAAAAGAGTCTAACTATCGCAATAACTTTCAGAATCTGCGGAATATATTCTAGTTTCATAATAACATCACCGGGAATTTTGCACGGTGAAACTTTAGGCCCGGGGGGCGTTTTTACGCAGACTTTCGGCAGCCGTCCTACGCTCGCAAAATTTTTTTCGCAGTTTCACATGCCCATCTTCAAACGACGATTCCCAAGCAACTAAAAGAGTCTAACTATCGCAATAACTTTCAGAATCTGCGGAATATATTCTAGTTTCATAATAACATCACCGGGAATTTTGCACGGTGAAACTTTAGGCCCGGGGGGCGTTTTTACGCAGACTTTCGGCAGCCGTCCTACGCTCTCAAAATTTTTTTCGCAGTTTCACATGCCCATCTTCAAACGACGATTCCCAAGCAACTAAAAGAGTCTAACTATCGCAATAACTTTCAGAATCTGCGGAATATATTCTAGTTTCATAATAACATCACCGGGAATTTTGCACGGTGAAACTTTAGGCCCGGGGGGCGTTTTTACGCAGACTTTCGGCAGCCGTCCTACGCTCTCAAAATTTTTTTCGCAGTTTCACATGCCCATCTTCAAACGACGATTCCCAAGCAACTAAAAAAGTCTAACTATCGCAATAACTTTCAGAATCTGCGGAATATATTCTAGTTTCATAATAACATCACCGGGAATTTTGCACGGTGAAACTTTAGGCCCGGGGGGCGTTTTTACGCAGACTTTCGGCAGTCGTCCTACGCTCTCAAAATTTTTTTCGCAGTTTCACATGCCCATCTTCAAACGACGATTCCCAAGCAACTAAAAGAGTCTAACTATCGCAATAACTTTCAGAATCTGCGGAATATAGTGTTACGAAATTGTAAATAATTGTGTTTATTTTTGTATAAATTCTTTCAAAGAGGCTTAGTAAGTTGATAAAGTGCTAATTTTGTGCATTTCTAGTCGTTTTAGCGTTGAAATAGCCTTATTTTCCCTTAAAAACGCATTAAAAAGCCCCAGTAATGCACGTAATGGATTTGGCGCCAAATTTGGCGACTTTTTCCCACCTTGGCGATTTTTTTGGCGACCTTGGCGAGAAAATCCTTATATGGGATATACCAAATATGGAAGCTGTAAGTTGATTGGTTGACCACTTTCTAGAGTTTTCTCGAAAAATCTGGGCTCAATGGAACAGCATATAAGGAGCGCTTCCTCGCCAAGGCAGTTCAGTTCAGTTCAGATCTCAGCGAGCTTCGCTAGTGCTTGCATTGCTCTTGAGCCTCTTTGAGAGAGACTTGCTTCAAGTGTTATTGGTATACAGTTTGTACTGTGGATTTGTTATTGACAGCTGTTGTTTAAGCTGTGTTTACTGTTTGAATTGAAGCTGATACTTGGTTTATAGACCTGCATTTTTCTGGAATTTTCTGTGAATAAATTACTGAATTTTTGTACGTTTGGCCTTTCATTCTCAGACAACTCACGAACCCCCAAGTACGCAACATTTCTGGTGTCAGAAGCGGGATTGTCTGTGAATGGTGATAACGAGGGCTATGGAGCAAGAGATGAAAAAACTTCTAGAAACCTTAGCTACCCAGATGAATGAAATGAAAGCCGGTCAGGAAAAGATGGAAACCGGATTGAAAGAGAAAATGGAAACATCGCAAAGAGAGTTGAAAGACGGTTTGACTGAAGAAATGAAAGTAGCACAAGAGAAAATGGAAACATCGCAAAGAGAATTGAAAGACGGTTTGACTGAAGAAATGAAGGTAGCACAAGAGAAAATGGAAACATCGCAAAGAGAGTTGAAAGACAGTTTGACCGAAGAAATTAAATCTAATCAAGACGAGATGAAGAGAGAACTTTCGACAGTAAAGGAAGTGATTGAAAGTAAATTATCGGATATGGAAAACAGAATGGATGGAATAGAAGAGAAAGTTATAAAGATAGAAGAAAATTTTGAAGAGAAAGTTTTGAAAGTGGAAAAGAATTTTGAAGAGAGATTTATGAAGATAGAAGAGAATTTTGAGGAGAAATTTAAAGAAAACTTTGATCAAGAGCTGAAAGGAAAGGTTTCAGAGATAGAAAGCAAGTTTAAGAGAATGGAGGAAGATCTTGAGAGAAAAATGAGAGAAGAGTGGAGCGGAGAGGTAATAGGGAATGATTTGCAGAGCAAGATTCGGAATCTCGAAGAAAAGTTAGAATCCAAGCCCCAGGAAACTGAAAGGAAAGAGAGAAAAAACCAGAATCACGAATTTATTAAGCTATCTACCTACGACGGCAGTTCCTCCTGGCATGTATATAAGACGCAGTTTTCCATCGTAGCTGAAACTAACGGCTGGGACTCTACCGCCAAGTCGGTCCACTTAGCAGCAGCATTACGGGGAGATGCAGCCGAGATCCTGAGAAATGTTTCTAAAGAAGAAAGGAACGACTTCGAGGCCTTGACTAGAGCACTGGAGCTACGGTTCGGAGAGAAGTGTTCTAAGGACTATAGTCGCCTCCAGCTAAAGTCCCGTTACCAGAAAACGGGCGAAAGTTTGCAAGAGCTGGCAGCGGACATTCAGAGATTGTCACACCTAGCATTCTCAGACTGTCAAGCTGACACTCGAAACGACTTAGCTCTTCAGTACTTTATCGATGCTGTTCGGGATCCAGAAATTCAAAAAGCGCTGAGACTCTCCAACATCAGAGACGTAGAATCAGCTTTAGGCTATGCACTTAGGATAGAGGCAGCCCAACAAGCCTCCCGTAAAGACCGCCATACCATAAGAGCAGTCTCATTAAATGATACGCCTGCTGATGAGAATGAAATGAAGAGAAGTTTCGCAGAGATCTTAAAGAGATTGCGCAGCCTGGAAAATAATATAGAAAAAAAGGATCGGAAGATAAAGTGCTGGGGCTGTGGAGGGGATGGTCATGTGAAGAGGAACTGCCCCGTACGACCAACTATAGGAAATCACCCGGCTTCACCATCACTGCAGGGAAACTAAGAGGAGGCCATCTCGCGGGGCGGAGGTTGCCTAAAATTAAAGAGCCCCAATTTACAGTATTTCATGTTTCATCGATGAGTGGCGGCGATAATGGACTTCACGTCTATGGCCAAGTCAACAACGCCACCTGCCGGATGATTCTGGACACGGGAGCCAACGTGACCATCATTAGAACGGATTTGGCTCAAGAACTAAAAGAGAAGATCATCTGGACGCCGCCCTGTGTTAAACTCCAAACTGTGACCGGAGACGAAATCAAAATATATGGAAAAATGAACTTGACCATCACTTTTGGGAATGCCAGTTACCATCATATGGCATATGTGGCTGATATAAGAGATCCTTTAATCATTGGAATTGATTTCCTGAGAAAATTTAACTTTCAATTGGACTTCAAGAATAATGAACTGCATTCGAGTTCGGAAGACATCGCTGTGTTCAACACTGAAAATCAAGACATTCAGACAATCTGCCAGATAACAGCCAAGTCTGAAATCTCCATCCCCCCACACACAGAGACAATAGTTTCAGGAACACCACCTACAAAGCAATACTTCCGCTATGGACTGATTGAATACCCGAATACCGACAATAGCCCAAGAGGAGTTCTGGTAGCTTCATCTCTAGTTGATCTCTCAAAGAGTACTATACCTGTGAGAGTCGCAAACATCAGCGATAAGGTCCGAACAGTGAAGAAGGATGAAGTGTTAGCAGCCTGCACTCCTGTAACATGCATAAACCGCCCCATGCAATCAACCGAATCCAAGTCTTCTGAGCAATTAACAACGGAACTACTCAAGAATGCAGAGTTAGGAAAGGAACAGAGATGCGCTGCGGAGAAGCTACTCCAAGAATTTAAAGACCTTTTTTCTCGAACACCTGAAGACGTCGGGCGAACGAACATCACCCAGCACAGAATTGATACAGGAAATCATCCTCCAATCAAACAACATCCAAGAAGACTTCCTTTTGCTAAACAGGAAGAGGTCACTGAACTTCTAAATGAAATGCAGCACAATGACGTCATCGAGCCATCAACGAGTCCTTGGGCCTCTCCCATAGTACTGGTGCGAAAAAAGGATGGTTCAACAAGATTTTGTGTGGATTATCGTCGTTTGAATGACATCACGAAGAAAGACAGTTACCCTCTTCCCAGAATTGACGACACATTAGACACACTTGCTGGCAATAAATGGTTCTCGACGTTGGATCTGAAGAGCGGTTACTGGCAAGTAGAATTACATCCTGATGATCGTGAGAAGACTGCATTCACCACGGGACAAGGACTGTGGCAATTTAAAGTTATGCCATTCGGATTATGTAATGCACCTGCCACCTTCGAACGCCTGATGGAGACAGTGCTAAAAGGACTTTCCTATGAAGCCTGTCTGGTGTATTTGGATGATATTATCATTGTGGGGCGCACCTTTGAAGACCATCTACGAAACATCCGAAAGGTGCTGGAGAAACTCAGAATGGCTAACCTCAAATTGAATCCAGGCAAGTGTAACTTGTTCCGTCGTGAAGTGAGCTACCTCGGCCATATCATCTCTGCCGAAGGTGTGAGAACTGATCCTGAGAAGATCTCTGCAGTCGAGAACTGGAGTCGCCCTGAAAATGTACACCAACTACGAAGTTTCCTGGGGTTATGCACTTACTACAGGAAGTTTGTCAAGGGTTTCTCAAATATTGCCAGACCACTGCACAAGCTGACGGAAGCCAAACAGAAGTTCCTGTGGACAGATGAATGTGAAAAAGCGTTCAAGCGACTTAAAGAGGCCTTAACATCATCGCCTATCTTGACATATCCACAGCCCGACAGACAGTTCATACTTGATACAGATGCCAGCCATGAGAGTGTCGGTGCTGTTCTGTCGCAGGAAATTGATGGTCAAGAACATGTCATTGCCTATTGGAGTAAATGCCTGTCTAAACCGGAGCGAAATTACTGTACCACCAGGAAAGAGCTACTCGCCATCGTAAAAGCCATAGAACATTTCCATCATTACCTCTATGGCAGAAGATTCCTGCTCCGGACTGACCATGCATCTTTAACGTGGTTGCTCCAGTTCAAGAACCCGGAAGGACAGATTGCCAGGTGGATACAACGCCTGCAGGAATATGACTTCGAGATACGTCATCGTAAAGGGACTCTACATGGTAATGCAGATGCCTTGTCACGGAAGCCCTGCTCGGAAAGCTGCAAGTATTGCTCTAGAGCCGAACAGAAATACCTGCCGATAAATCCGGTTGCCTGCCAAGTTACTGTCTCAACACCATCAGATCAAGATCCCGATCCATGGAGTGACGAAGAACTTAGAAAATCCCAGTTGGAAGATCCTGACATAAAGCCAATATTACAGCTGAAGGAGACGACCAGCAACAGACCTACCTGGCAGGGCATTTCCAGATTTAGTCCCATTACGAAAAGTTATTGGGCACTTTGGGACTCTCTTCATATCAGAAACGGCGTATTATGCAGAAAGTGGGAATCTGATGATGGGAAAAGCTTCAGATGGCAGATTTTATTACCAAGATCAAAAATTCCAGCTGTTTTAGAACAACTGCATAGTAGCTCTACCGGAGGCCATTTTGGGGTAATGAAGACTCTGCAGAAAGTTCGGGAACGCTTCTACTGGTGCAAGGCAAAGGAGGATGTGGAGAAATGGTGTAAATCCTGTGATGCTTGTGCGGCACGTAAAGGCCCACAGAAACGAAGTCGAGGAAGACTGCAACGGTATAACGTAGGAGCACCATTTGAACGGATTGCAATCGACATCTTGGGTCCTTTGCCACGGACCTCCAGTGGAAATAAATACATTCTCGTCGTGATGGACTATTTCACCAAGTGGCCTGAGGCATATCCCATTCCCAATCAAGAGGCATGCACAGTCGCAGAGGTCGTAGTGCAGCAATGGGTGTCAAGGTACGGCACGCCCCTACAACTTCATACCGACCAAGGTAGGAACTTTACCTCTGATGTTTTCAAAGGACTGTGTCAACTTCTTGGCATAGACAAAACCCGGACAACACCTTTACATCCCCAGTCGGACGGCATGGTCGAGAGGTTCAATCGTACCATCCTGAATAACCTCTCTCTTCTAGTATCAAGGAACCAGCAAGATTGGGACTTGAAGTTGCCATTGTTCCTGCTGGCTTATCGAAGTGCTGTCCATGAAACCACCGGCTACACTCCAGCCCAGATGCTGTTTGGACGTGAACTTCGTCTCCCTTGTGATCTCCTGTTTGGTTGTCCACCCGATGCGCCTTCATCGCCCGAGGAGTACATCCAAGATCTCCAGGCACGATTTGAGGACGTTCACAACTTTGCTCGGGAGCGAATTCACATTGCATCGGAGAAAATGAAGACAAGGTACGATCTAAAGGCTACGCAACATGAGTTTCAGGAAGGAGAGAAGGTCTGGTTGTGGAATCCTGTTCGACGCAAAGGACTCTCTCCCAAGTTACAGTGCAGCTGGGACGGACCATACACAGTCTTAAAAAGGCTGAATGATGTAGTGGTGCGGATCACTAAAACACCTTCATCAAAACCGAAGGTGGTGCACTATAATAGGCTAGCCAAGTACCACAAGTAACGGTAATATTAAAAATTAAAAATGTAAATACTGGTAAAATTTGCGCATGCGTAATGTAAATATTTGTACATATTTGTGAAATTTGTAAATATTTGTATATAAATATTTGAACATATTTGTGAATTTTTTAAATATTTCTCACTTGATTTGTATTTCTATTTTATCGTTATATGCAACTTAGTTTTTGTGTTTTAGATTGTGTAAATTTGTTAATTTCGCCTCTTTACCAAGGGTTGCACTGCCCGGGACGTGCAGTCCTTGGGAGGGGGGCAGTGTTACGAAATTGTAAATAATTGTGTTTATTTTTGTATAAATTCTTTCAAAGAGGCTTAGTAAGTTGATAAAGTGCTAATTTTGTGCATTTCTAGTCGTTTTAGCGTTGAAATAGCCTTATTTTCCCTTAAAAACGCATTAAAAAGCCCCAGTAATGCACGTAATGGATTTGGCGCCAAATTTGGCGACTTTTTCCCACCTTGGCGATTTTTTTGGCGACCTTGGCGAGAAAATCCTTATATGGGATATACCAAATATGGAAGCTGTAAGTTGATTGGTTGACCACTTTCTAGAGTTTTCTCGAAAAATCTGGGCTCAATGGAACAGCATATAAGGAGCGCTTCCTCGCCAAGGCAGTTCAGTTCAGTTCAGATCTCAGCGAGCTTCGCTAGTGCTTGCATTGCTCTTGAGCCTCTTTGAGAGAGACTTGCTTCAAGTGTTATTGGTATACAGTTTGTACTGTGGATTTGTTATTGACAGCTGTTGTTTAAGCTGTGTTTACTGTTTGAATTGAAGCTGATACTTGGTTTATAGACCTGCATTTTTCTGGAATTTTCTGTGAATAAATTACTGAATTTTTGTACGTTTGGCCTTTCATTCTCAGACAACTCACGAACCCCCAAGTACGCAACAATATTCTAGTTTCATAATAACATCACCGGGAATTTTGCACGGTGAAACTTTAGGCCCGGGGGGCGTTTTTACGCAGACTTTCGGCAGCCGTCCTACGCTCTCAAATTTTTTTTCAGTTTCACATGCCCATCTTCAAACGACGATTCCCAAGCAACTAAAAGAGTCTAACTATCGCAATAACTTTCAGAATCTGCGGAATATATTCTAGTTTCATAATAACATCACCGGGAATTTTGCACGGTGAAACTTTAGGCCCGGGGGGCGTTTTTACGCAGACTTTCGGCAGCCGTCCTACGCTCTCAAAATTTTTTTCGCAGTTTCACATGCCCATCTTCAAACGACGATTCCCAAGCAACTAAAAGAATCTAACTATCGCAATAACTTTCAGAATCTGCGGAATATATTCTAGTTTCATAATAACATCACCGGGAATTTTGCACGGTGAAACTTTAGGCCCGGGGGGCGTTTTTACGCAGACTTTCGGCAGCCGTCCTACGCTCTCAAATTTTTTTTCGCAGTTTCACATGCCCATCTTCAAACGACGATTCCCGAGCAACTAAAAGAGTCTTACTATCGCAATAACTTTCAGAATCTGCGGAATATATTCTAGTTTCATAATAACATCACCGGGAATTTTGCACGGTGAAACTTTAGGCCCGGGGGCCGTTTTTACGCAGACTTTCGGCAGCCGTCCTACGCTCTCAAATTTTTTTTCGCAGTTTCACATGCCCATCTTCAAACGACGATTCCCAAGCAACTAAAAGAATCTAACTATCGCAATAACTTTCAGAATCTGCGGAATATATTCTAGTTTCATAATAACATCACCGGGAATTTTGCACGGTGAAACTTTCTGCCCGGGGGGCGTTTTTACGCAGACTTTCGGCAGCCGTCCTACGCTCTCAAAATTTTTTTCGCAGTTTCACATGCCCATCTTCAAACGACGATTCCCAAGCAACTAAAAGAGTCTAACTATCGCAATAACTTTCAGAATCTGCGGAATATATTCTAGTTTCATAATAACATCACCGGGAATTTTGCACGGTGAAACTTTAGGCCCGGGGGGCGTTTTTACGCAGACTTTCGGCAGCCGTCCTACGCTCTCAAATTTTTTTTCGCAGTTTCACATGCCCATCTTCAAACGACGATTCCCAAGCAACTAAAAGAGTCTAACTATCGCAATAACTTTCAGAATCTGCGGAATATATTCTAGTTTCATAATAACATCACCGAGAATTTTGCACGGTGAAACTTTAGGCCCGGGGGGCGTTTTTACGCAGACTTTCGGCAGCCGTCCTACGCTCTCAAATTTTTTTTCGCAGTTTCACATGCCCATCTTCAAACGACGATTCCCAAGCAACTAAAAGAATCTAACTATCGCAATAACTTTCAGAATCTGCGGAATATATTCTAGTTTCATAATAACATCACCGGTAATTTTGCACGGTGAAACTTTAGGCCCGGGGGGCGTTTTTACGCAGACTTTCGGCAGCCGTCCTACGCTCTCAAAAATTTTTTCGCAGTTTCACATGCCCATCTTCAAACGACGATTCCCAAGCAACTAAAAGAGTCTAACTATCGCAATAACTTTCAGAATCTGCGGAATATATTCTAGTTTCATAATAACATCACCGGGAATTTTGAACGGTGAAACTTTAGGCCCGGGGGGCGTTTTTACGCAGACTTTCGGCAGCCGTCCTACGCTCGCAAAATTTTTTTCGCAGTTTCACATGCCCATCTTCAAACGACGATTCCCAAGCAACTAAAAGAGTCTAACTATCGCAATAACTTTCAGAATCTGCGGAATATATTCTAGTTTCATAATAACATCACCGGGAATTTTGCACGGTGAAACTTTAGGCCCGGGGGGCGTTTTTACGCAGACTTTCGGCAGCCGTCCTACGCTCTCAAAATTTTTTTCGCAGTTTCACATGCCCATCTTCAAACGACGATTCCCAAGCAACTAAAAGAGTCTAACTATCGCAATAACTTTCAGAATCTGCGGAATATATTCTAGTTTCATAATAACATCACCGGGAATTTTGCACGGTGAAACTTTAGGCCCGGGGGGCGTTTTTACGCAGACTTTCGGCAGCCGTCCTACGCTCTCAAAATTTTTTTCGCAGTTTCACATGCCCATCTTCAAACGACGATTCCCAAGCAACTAAAAAAGTCTAACTATCGCAATAACTTTCAGAATCTGCGGAATATATTCTAGTTTCATAATAACATCACCGGGAATTTTGCACGGTGAAACTTTAGGCCCGGGGGGCGTTTTTACGCAGACTTTCGGCAGTCGTCCTACGCTCTCAAAATTTTTTTCGCAGTTTCACATGCCCATCTTCAAACGACGATTCCCAAGCAACTAAAAGAGTCTAACTATCGCAATAACTTTCAGAATCTGCGGAATATAGTGTTACGAAATTGTAAATAATTGTGTTTATTTTTGTATAAATTCTTTCAAAGAGGCTTAGTAAGTTGATAAAGTGCTAATTTTGTGCATTTCTAGTCGTTTTAGCGTTGAAATAGCCTTATTTTCCCTTAAAAACGCATTAAAAAGCCCCAGTAATGCACGTAATGGATTTGGCGCCAAATTTGGCGACTTTTTCCCACCTTGGCGATTTTTTTGGCGACCTTGGCGAGAAAATCCTTATATGGGATATACCAAATATGGAAGCTGTAAGTTGATTGGTTGACCACTTTCTAGAGTTTTCTCGAAAAATCTGGGCTCAATGGAACAGCATATAAGGAGCGCTTCCTCGCCAAGGCAGTTCAGTTCAGTTCAGATCTCAGCGAGCTTCGCTAGTGCTTGCATTGCTCTTGAGCCTCTTTGAGAGAGACTTGCTTCAAGTGTTATTGGTATACAGTTTGTACTGTGGATTTGTTATTGACAGCTGTTGTTTAAGCTGTGTTTACTGTTTGAATTGAAGCTGATACTTGGTTTATAGACCTGCATTTTTCTGGAATTTTCTGTGAATAAATTACTGAATTTTTGTACGTTTGGCCTTTCATTCTCAGACAACTCACGAACCCCCAAGTACGCAACATTTCTGGTGTCAGAAGCGGGATTGTCTGTGAATGGTGATAACGAGGGCTATGGAGCAAGAGATGAAAAAACTTCTAGAAACCTTAGCTACCCAGATGAATGAAATGAAAGCCGGTCAGGAAAAGATGGAAACCGGATTGAAAGAGAAAATGGAAACATCGCAAAGAGAGTTGAAAGACGGTTTGACTGAAGAAATGAAAGTAGCACAAGAGAAAATGGAAACATCGCAAAGAGAATTGAAAGACGGTTTGACTGAAGAAATGAAGGTAGCACAAGAGAAAATGGAAACATCGCAAAGAGAGTTGAAAGACAGTTTGACCGAAGAAATTAAATCTAATCAAGACGAGATGAAGAGAGAACTTTCGACAGTAAAGGAAGTGATTGAAAGTAAATTATCGGATATGGAAAACAGAATGGATGGAATAGAAGAGAAAGTTATAAAGATAGAAGAAAATTTTGAAGAGAAAGTTTTGAAAGTGGAAAAGAATTTTGAAGAGAGATTTATGAAGATAGAAGAGAATTTTGAGGAGAAATTTAAAGAAAACTTTGATCAAGAGCTGAAAGGAAAGGTTTCAGAGATAGAAAGCAAGTTTAAGAGAATGGAGGAAGATCTTGAGAGAAAAATGAGAGAAGAGTGGAGCGGAGAGGTAATAGGGAATGATTTGCAGAGCAAGATTCGGAATCTCGAAGAAAAGTTAGAATCCAAGCCCCAGGAAACTGAAAGGAAAGAGAGAAAAAACCAGAATCACGAATTTATTAAGCTATCTACCTACGACGGCAGTTCCTCCTGGCATGTATATAAGACGCAGTTTTCCATCGTAGCTGAAACTAACGGCTGGGACTCTACCGCCAAGTCGGTCCACTTAGCAGCAGCATTACGGGGAGATGCAGCCGAGATCCTGAGAAATGTTTCTAAAGAAGAAAGGAACGACTTCGAGGCCTTGACTAGAGCACTGGAGCTACGGTTCGGAGAGAAGTGTTCTAAGGACTATAGTCGCCTCCAGCTAAAGTCCCGTTACCAGAAAACGGGCGAAAGTTTGCAAGAGCTGGCAGCGGACATTCAGAGATTGTCACACCTAGCATTCTCAGACTGTCAAGCTGACACTCGAAACGACTTAGCTCTTCAGTACTTTATCGATGCTGTTCGGGATCCAGAAATTCAAAAAGCGCTGAGACTCTCCAACATCAGAGACGTAGAATCAGCTTTAGGCTATGCACTTAGGATAGAGGCAGCCCAACAAGCCTCCCGTAAAGACCGCCATACCATAAGAGCAGTCTCATTAAATGATACGCCTGCTGATGAGAATGAAATGAAGAGAAGTTTCGCAGAGATCTTAAAGAGATTGCGCAGCCTGGAAAATAATATAGAAAAAAAGGATCGGAAGATAAAGTGCTGGGGCTGTGGAGGGGATGGTCATGTGAAGAGGAACTGCCCCGTACGACCAACTATAGGAAATCACCCGGCTTCACCATCACTGCAGGGAAACTAAGAGGAGGCCATCTCGCGGGGCGGAGGTTGCCTAAAATTAAAGAGCCCCAATTTACAGTATTTCATGTTTCATCGATGAGTGGCGGCGATAATGGACTTCACGTCTATGGCCAAGTCAACAACGCCACCTGCCGGATGATTCTGGACACGGGAGCCAACGTGACCATCATTAGAACGGATTTGGCTCAAGAACTAAAAGAGAAGATCATCTGGACGCCGCCCTGTGTTAAACTCCAAACTGTGACCGGAGACGAAATCAAAATATATGGAAAAATGAACTTGACCATCACTTTTGGGAATGCCAGTTACCATCATATGGCATATGTGGCTGATATAAGAGATCCTTTAATCATTGGAATTGATTTCCTGAGAAAATTTAACTTTCAATTGGACTTCAAGAATAATGAACTGCATTCGAGTTCGGAAGACATCGCTGTGTTCAACACTGAAAATCAAGACATTCAGACAATCTGCCAGATAACAGCCAAGTCTGAAATCTCCATCCCCCCACACACAGAGACAATAGTTTCAGGAACACCACCTACAAAGCAATACTTCCGCTATGGACTGATTGAATACCCGAATACCGACAATAGCCCAAGAGGAGTTCTGGTAGCTTCATCTCTAGTTGATCTCTCAAAGAGTACTATACCTGTGAGAGTCGCAAACATCAGCGATAAGGTCCGAACAGTGAAGAAGGATGAAGTGTTAGCAGCCTGCACTCCTGTAACATGCATAAACCGCCCCATGCAATCAACCGAATCCAAGTCTTCTGAGCAATTAACAACGGAACTACTCAAGAATGCAGAGTTAGGAAAGGAACAGAGATGCGCTGCGGAGAAGCTACTCCAAGAATTTAAAGACCTTTTTTCTCGAACACCTGAAGACGTCGGGCGAACGAACATCACCCAGCACAGAATTGATACAGGAAATCATCCTCCAATCAAACAACATCCAAGAAGACTTCCTTTTGCTAAACAGGAAGAGGTCACTGAACTTCTAAATGAAATGCAGCACAATGACGTCATCGAGCCATCAACGAGTCCTTGGGCCTCTCCCATAGTACTGGTGCGAAAAAAGGATGGTTCAACAAGATTTTGTGTGGATTATCGTCGTTTGAATGACATCACGAAGAAAGACAGTTACCCTCTTCCCAGAATTGACGACACATTAGACACACTTGCTGGCAATAAATGGTTCTCGACGTTGGATCTGAAGAGCGGTTACTGGCAAGTAGAATTACATCCTGATGATCGTGAGAAGACTGCATTCACCACGGGACAAGGACTGTGGCAATTTAAAGTTATGCCATTCGGATTATGTAATGCACCTGCCACCTTCGAACGCCTGATGGAGACAGTGCTAAAAGGACTTTCCTATGAAGCCTGTCTGGTGTATTTGGATGATATTATCATTGTGGGGCGCACCTTTGAAGACCATCTACGAAACATCCGAAAGGTGCTGGAGAAACTCAGAATGGCTAACCTCAAATTGAATCCAGGCAAGTGTAACTTGTTCCGTCGTGAAGTGAGCTACCTCGGCCATATCATCTCTGCCGAAGGTGTGAGAACTGATCCTGAGAAGATCTCTGCAGTCGAGAACTGGAGTCGCCCTGAAAATGTACACCAACTACGAAGTTTCCTGGGGTTATGCACTTACTACAGGAAGTTTGTCAAGGGTTTCTCAAATATTGCCAGACCACTGCACAAGCTGACGGAAGCCAAACAGAAGTTCCTGTGGACAGATGAATGTGAAAAAGCGTTCAAGCGACTTAAAGAGGCCTTAACATCATCGCCTATCTTGACATATCCACAGCCCGACAGACAGTTCATACTTGATACAGATGCCAGCCATGAGAGTGTCGGTGCTGTTCTGTCGCAGGAAATTGATGGTCAAGAACATGTCATTGCCTATTGGAGTAAATGCCTGTCTAAACCGGAGCGAAATTACTGTACCACCAGGAAAGAGCTACTCGCCATCGTAAAAGCCATAGAACATTTCCATCATTACCTCTATGGCAGAAGATTCCTGCTCCGGACTGACCATGCATCTTTAACGTGGTTGCTCCAGTTCAAGAACCCGGAAGGACAGATTGCCAGGTGGATACAACGCCTGCAGGAATATGACTTCGAGATACGTCATCGTAAAGGGACTCTACATGGTAATGCAGATGCCTTGTCACGGAAGCCCTGCTCGGAAAGCTGCAAGTATTGCTCTAGAGCCGAACAGAAATACCTGCCGATAAATCCGGTTGCCTGCCAAGTTACTGTCTCAACACCATCAGATCAAGATCCCGATCCATGGAGTGACGAAGAACTTAGAAAATCCCAGTTGGAAGATCCTGACATAAAGCCAATATTACAGCTGAAGGAGACGACCAGCAACAGACCTACCTGGCAGGGCATTTCCAGATTTAGTCCCATTACGAAAAGTTATTGGGCACTTTGGGACTCTCTTCATATCAGAAACGGCGTATTATGCAGAAAGTGGGAATCTGATGATGGGAAAAGCTTCAGATGGCAGATTTTATTACCAAGATCAAAAATTCCAGCTGTTTTAGAACAACTGCATAGTAGCTCTACCGGAGGCCATTTTGGGGTAATGAAGACTCTGCAGAAAGTTCGGGAACGCTTCTACTGGTGCAAGGCAAAGGAGGATGTGGAGAAATGGTGTAAATCCTGTGATGCTTGTGCGGCACGTAAAGGCCCACAGAAACGAAGTCGAGGAAGACTGCAACGGTATAACGTAGGAGCACCATTTGAACGGATTGCAATCGACATCTTGGGTCCTTTGCCACGGACCTCCAGTGGAAATAAATACATTCTCGTCGTGATGGACTATTTCACCAAGTGGCCTGAGGCATATCCCATTCCCAATCAAGAGGCATGCACAGTCGCAGAGGTCGTAGTGCAGCAATGGGTGTCAAGGTACGGCACGCCCCTACAACTTCATACCGACCAAGGTAGGAACTTTACCTCTGATGTTTTCAAAGGACTGTGTCAACTTCTTGGCATAGACAAAACCCGGACAACACCTTTACATCCCCAGTCGGACGGCATGGTCGAGAGGTTCAATCGTACCATCCTGAATAACCTCTCTCTTCTAGTATCAAGGAACCAGCAAGATTGGGACTTGAAGTTGCCATTGTTCCTGCTGGCTTATCGAAGTGCTGTCCATGAAACCACCGGCTACACTCCAGCCCAGATGCTGTTTGGACGTGAACTTCGTCTCCCTTGTGATCTCCTGTTTGGTTGTCCACCCGATGCGCCTTCATCGCCCGAGGAGTACATCCAAGATCTCCAGGCACGATTTGAGGACGTTCACAACTTTGCTCGGGAGCGAATTCACATTGCATCGGAGAAAATGAAGACAAGGTACGATCTAAAGGCTACGCAACATGAGTTTCAGGAAGGAGAGAAGGTCTGGTTGTGGAATCCTGTTCGACGCAAAGGACTCTCTCCCAAGTTACAGTGCAGCTGGGACGGACCATACACAGTCTTAAAAAGGCTGAATGATGTAGTGGTGCGGATCACTAAAACACCTTCATCAAAACCGAAGGTGGTGCACTATAATAGGCTAGCCAAGTACCACAAGTAACGGTAATATTAAAAATTAAAAATGTAAATACTGGTAAAATTTGCGCATGCGTAATGTAAATATTTGTACATATTTGTGAAATTTGTAAATATTTGTATATAAATATTTGAACATATTTGTGAATTTTTTAAATATTTCTCACTTGATTTGTATTTCTATTTTATCGTTATATGCAACTTAGTTTTTGTGTTTTAGATTGTGTAAATTTGTTAATTTCGCCTCTTTACCAAGGGTTGCACTGCCCGGGACGTGCAGTCCTTGGGAGGGGGGCAGTGTTACGAAATTGTAAATAATTGTGTTTATTTTTGTATAAATTCTTTCAAAGAGGCTTAGTAAGTTGATAAAGTGCTAATTTTGTGCATTTCTAGTCGTTTTAGCGTTGAAATAGCCTTATTTTCCCTTAAAAACGCATTAAAAAGCCCCAGTAATGCACGTAATGGATTTGGCGCCAAATTTGGCGACTTTTTCCCACCTTGGCGATTTTTTTGGCGACCTTGGCGAGAAAATCCTTATATGGGATATACCAAATATGGAAGCTGTAAGTTGATTGGTTGACCACTTTCTAGAGTTTTCTCGAAAAATCTGGGCTCAATGGAACAGCATATAAGGAGCGCTTCCTCGCCAAGGCAGTTCAGTTCAGTTCAGATCTCAGCGAGCTTCGCTAGTGCTTGCATTGCTCTTGAGCCTCTTTGAGAGAGACTTGCTTCAAGTGTTATTGGTATACAGTTTGTACTGTGGATTTGTTATTGACAGCTGTTGTTTAAGCTGTGTTTACTGTTTGAATTGAAGCTGATACTTGGTTTATAGACCTGCATTTTTCTGGAATTTTCTGTGAATAAATTACTGAATTTTTGTACGTTTGGCCTTTCATTCTCAGACAACTCACGAACCCCCAAGTACGCAACAATATTCTAGTTTCATAATAACATCACCGGGAATTTTGCACGGTGAAACTTTAGGCCCGGGGGGCGTTTTTACGCAGACTTTCGGCAGCCGTCCTACGCTCTCAAATTTTTTTTCAGTTTCACATGCCCATCTTCAAACGACGATTCCCAAGCAACTAAAAGAGTCTAACTATCGCAATAACTTTCAGAATCTGCGGAATATATTCTAGTTTCATAATAACATCACCGGGAATTTTGCACGGTGAAACTTTAGGCCCGGGGGGCGTTTTTACGCAGACTTTCGGCAGCCGTCCTACGCTCTCAAAATTTTTTTCGCAGTTTCACATGCCCATCTTCAAACGACGATTCCCAAGCAACTAAAAGAATCTAACTATCGCAATAACTTTCAGAATCTGCGGAATATATTCTAGTTTCATAATAACATCACCGGGAATTTTGCACGGTGAAACTTTAGGCCCGGGGGGCGTTTTTACGCAGACTTTCGGCAGCCGTCCTACGCTCTCAAATTTTTTTTCGCAGTTTCACATGCCCATCTTCAAACGACGATTCCCGAGCAACTAAAAGAGTCTTACTATCGCAATAACTTTCAGAATCTGCGGAATATATTCTAGTTTCATAATAACATCACCGGGAATTTTGCACGGTGAAACTTTAGGCCCGGGGGCCGTTTTTACGCAGACTTTCGGCAGCCGTCCTACGCTCTCAAATTTTTTTTCGCAGTTTCACATGCCCATCTTCAAACGACGATTCCCAAGCAACTAAAAGAATCTAACTATCGCAATAACTTTCAGAATCTGCGGAATATATTCTAGTTTCATAATAACATCACCGGGAATTTTGCACGGTGAAACTTTCTGCCCGGGGGGCGTTTTTACGCAGACTTTCGGCAGCCGTCCTACGCTCTCAAAATTTTTTTCGCAGTTTCACATGCCCATCTTCAAACGACGATTCCCAAGCAACTAAAAGAGTCTAACTATCGCAATAACTTTCAGAATCTGCGGAATATATTCTAGTTTCATAATAACATCACCGGGAATTTTGCACGGTGAAACTTTAGGCCCGGGGGGCGTTTTTACGCAGACTTTCGGCAGCCGTCCTACGCTCTCAAATTTTTTTTCGCAGTTTCACATGCCCATCTTCAAACGACGATTCCCAAGCAACTAAAAGAGTCTAACTATCGCAATAACTTTCAGAATCTGCGGAATATATTCTAGTTTCATAATAACATCACCGAGAATTTTGCACGGTGAAACTTTAGGCCCGGGGGGCGTTTTTACGCAGACTTTCGGCAGCCGTCCTACGCTCTCAAATTTTTTTTCGCAGTTTCACATGCCCATCTTCAAACGACGATTCCCAAGCAACTAAAAGAGTCTAACTATCGCAATAACTTTCAGAATCTGCGGAATATATTCTAGTTTCATAATAACATCACCGGGAATTTTGCACGGTGAAACTTTAGGCCCGGGGGGCGTTTTTACGCAGACTTTCGGCAGCCGTCCTACGCTCTCAAAATTTTTTTCGCAGTTTCACATGCCCATCTTCAAACGACGATTCCCAAGCAACTAAAAGAGTCTAACTATCGCAATAACTTTCAGAATCTGCGGAATATATTCTAGTTTCATAATAACATCACCGGGAATTTTGCACGGTGAAACTTTAGGCCCGGGGGGCGTTTTTACGCAGACTTTCGGCAGCCGTCCTACGCTCTCAAATTTTTTTTCGCAGTTTCACATGCCCATCTTCAAACGACGATTCCCAAGCAACTAAAAGAGTCTAACTATCGCAATAACTTTCAGAATCTGCGGAATATATTCTAGTTTCATAATAACATCACCGGGAATTTTGCACGGTGAAACTTTAGGCCCGGGGGGCGTTTTTACGCAGACTTTCGGCAGCCGTCCTACGCTCTCAAAATTTTTTTCGCAGTTTCACATGCCCATCTTCAAACGACGATTCCCAAGCAACTAAAAGAGTCTAACTATCGCAATAACTTTCAGAATCTGCGGAATATATTCTAGTTTCATAATAACATCACCGGGAATTTTGCACGGTGAAACTTTAGGCCCGGGGGGCGTTTTTACGCAGACTTTCGGCAGCCGTCCTACGCTCTCAAAATTTTTTTTGCAGTTTCACATGCCCATCTTCAAACGACGAATCCCAAGCAACTAAAAGAGTCTAACTATCGCAATAACTTTCAGAATCTGCGGAATATATTCTAGTTTCATAATAACATCACCGGGAATTTTGCACGGTGAAACTTTAGGCCCGGGGGGCGTTTTTACGCAGACTTTCGGCAGCCGTCCTACGCTCTCAAATTTTTTTTCGCAGTTTCACATGCCCATCTTCAAACGACGATTCCCAAGCAACTAAAAGAGTCTAACTATCGCAATAACTTTCAGAATCTGCGGAATATATTCTAGTTTCATAATAACATCACCGGGAATTTTGCACGGTGAAACTTTAGGCCCGGGGGGCGTTTTTACGCAGACTTTCGGCAGCCGTCCTACGCTCTCAAATTTTTTTTCGCAGTTTCACATGCCCATCTTCAAACGACGATTCCCAAGCAACTAAAAGAGTCTAACTATCGCAATAACTTTCAGAATCTGCGGAATATATTCTAGTTTCATAATAACATCACCGGGAATTTTGCACGGTGAAACTTTAGGCCCGGGGGGCGTTTTTACGCAGACTTTCGGCAGCCGTCCTACGCTCTCAAAATTTTTTTCGCAGTTTCACATGCCCATCTTCAAACGACGATTCCCAAGCAACTAAAAGAGTCTAACTATCGCAATAACTTTCAGAATCTGCGGAATATATTCTAGTTTCATAATAACATCACCGGGAATTTTGCACGGTGAAACTTTAGGCCCGGGGGGCGTTTTTACGCAGACTTTCGGCAGCCGTCCTACGCTCTCAAATTTTTTTTCGCAGTTTCACATGCCCATCTTCAAACGACGATTCCCAAGCAACTAAAAGAGTCTAACTATCGCAATAACTTTCAGAATCTGCGGAATATATTCTAGTTTCATAATAACATCACCGGGAATTTTGCACGGTGAAACTTTAGGCCCGGGGGGCGTTTTTACGCAGACTTTCGGCAGCCGTCCTACGCTCTCAAATTTTTTTTCGCAGTTTCACATGCCCATCTTCAAACGACGATTCCCAAGCAACTAAAAGAGTCTAACTATCGCAATAACTTTCAGAATCTGCGGAATATATTCTAGTTTCATAATAACATCACCGGGAATTTTGCACGGTGAAACTTTAGGCCCGGGGGGCGTTTTTACGCAGACTTTCGGCAGCCGTCCTACGCTCTCAAATTTTTTTTCGCAGTTTCACATGCCCATCTTCAAACGACGATTCCCAAGCAACTAAAAGAGTCTAACTATCGCAATAACTTTCAGAATCTGCGGAATATATTCTAGTTTCATAATAACATCACCGGGAATTTTGCACGGTGAAACTTTAGGCCCGGGGGGCGTTTTTACGCAGACTTTCGGCAGCCGTCCTACGCTCTCAAAATTTTTTTCGCAGTTTGTCATGCCCATCTTCAAACGACGATTCCCAAGCAACTAAAAGAGTCTAACTATCGCAATAACTTTCAGAATCTGCGGAATATATTCTAGTTTCATAATAACATCACCGGGAATTTTGCACGGTGAAACTTTAGGCCCGGGGGGCGTTTTTACGCAGACTTTCGGCAGAAGTCCTACGCTCTCAAATTTTTTTTCGCAGTTTCACATGCCCATCTTCAAACGACGATTCCCAAGCAACTAAAAGAGTCTAACTATCGCAATAACTTTCAGAATCTGCGGAATATATTCTAGTTTCATAATAACATCACCGGGAATTTTGCACGGTGAAACTTTAGGCCCGGGGGGCGTTTTTACGCAGACTTTCGGCAGCCGTCCTACGCTCTCAAATTTTTTTTCGCAGTTTCACATGCCCATCTTCAAACGACGATTCCCAAGCAACTAAAAGAGTCTAACTATCGCAATAACTTTCAGAATCTGCGGAATATATTCTAGTTTCATAATAACATCACCGGGAATTTTGCACGGTGAAACTTTAGGCCCGGGGGGCGTTTTTACGCAGACTTTCGGCAGCCGTCCTACGCTCTCAAAATTTTTTTCGCAGTTTCACGTGCCCATCTTCAAACGACGATTCCCAAGCAACTAAAAGAGTCTAACTATCGCAATAACTTTCAGAATCTGCGGAATATATTCTAGTTTCATAATAACATCACCGGGAATTTTGCACGGTGAAACTTTAGGCCCGGGGGGCGTTTTTACGCAGACTTTCGGCAGCCGTCCTACGCTCTCAAAATTTTTTTTGCAGTTTCACATGCCCATCTTCAAACGACGAATCCCAAGCAACTAAAAGAGTCTAACTATTGCAATAACTTTCAGAATCTGCGGAATATATTCTAGTTTCATAATAACATCACCGGGAATTTTGCACGGTGAAACTTTAGGCCCGGGGGGCGTTTTTACGCAGACTTTCGGCAGCCGTCCTACGCTCTCAAATTTTTTTTCGCAGTTTCACATGCCCATCTTCAAACGACGATTCCCAAGCAACTAAAAGAGTCTAACTATCGCAATAACTTTCAGAATCTGCGGAATATATTCTAGTTTCATAATAACATCACCGGGAATTTTGCACGGTGAAACTTTAGGCCCGGGGGGCGTTTTTACGCAGACTTTCGGCAGCCGTCCTACGCTCTCAAATTTTTTTTCGCAGTTTCACATGCCCATCTTCAAACGACGATTCCCAAGCAACTAAAAGAGTCTAACTATCGCAATAACTTTCAGAATCTGCGGAATATATTCTAGTTTCATAATAACATCACCGGGAATTTTGCACGGTGAAACTTTAGGCCCGGGGGGCGTTTTTACGCAGACTTTCGGCAGCCGTCCTACGCTCTCAAAATTTTTTTCGCAGTTTCACATGCCCATCTTCAAACGACGATTCCCAAGCAACTAAAAGAGTCTAACTATCGCAATAACTTTCAGAATCTGCGGAATATATTCTAGTTTCATAATAACATCACCGGGAATTTTGCACGGTGAAACTTTAGGCCCGGGGGGCGTTTTTACGCAGACTTTCGGCAGCCGTCCTACGCTCTCAAATTTTTTTTCGCAGTTTCACATGCCCATCTTCAAACGACGATTCCCAAGCAACTAAAAGAGTCTAACTATCGCAATAACTTTCAGAATCTGCGGAATATATTCTAGTTTCATAATAACATCACCGGGAATTTTGCACGGTGAAACTTTAGGCCCGGGGGGCGTTTTTACGCAGACTTTCGGCAGCCGTCCTACGCTCTCAAATTTTTTTTCGCAGTTTCACATGCCCATCTTCAAACGACGATTCCCAAGCAACTAAAAGAGTCTAACTATCGCAATAACTTTCAGAATCTGCGGAATATATTCTAGTTTCATAATAACATCACCGGGAATTTTGCACGGTGAAACTTTAGGCCCGGGGGGCGTTTTTACGCAGACTTTCGGCAGCCGTCCTACGCTCTCAAATTTTTTTTCGCAGTTTCACATGCCCATCTTCAAACGACGATTCCCAAGCAACTAAAAGAGTCTAACTATCGCAATAACTTTCAGAATCTGCGGAATATATTCTAGTTTCATAATAACATCACCGGGAATTTTGCACGGTGAAACCTTAGGCCCGGGGGGCGTTTTTACGCAGACTTTCGGCAGCCGTCCTACGCTCTCAAAATTTTTTTCGCAGTTTGTCATGCCCATCTTCAAACGACGATTCCCAAGCAACTAAAAGAGTCTAACTATCGCAATAACTTTCAGAATCTGCGGAATATATTCTAGTTTCATAATAACATCACCGGGAATTTTGCACGGTGAAACTTTAGGCCCGGGGGGCGTTTTTACGCAGACTTTCGGCAGCCGTCCTACGCTCTCAAATTTTTTTTCGCAGTTTCACATGCCCATCTTCAAACGACGATTCCCAAGCAACTAAAAGAGTCTAACTATCGCAATAACTTTCAGAATCTGCGGAATATATTCTAGTTTCATAATAACATCACCGGGAATTTTGCACGGTGAAACTTTAGGCCCGGGGGGCGTTTTTACGCAGACTTTCGGCAGCCGTCCTACGCTCTCAAATTTTTTTTCGCAGTTTCACATGCCCATCTTCAAACGACGATTCCCAAGCAACTAAAAGAGTCTAACTATCGCAATAACTTTCAGAATCTGCGGAATATATTCTAGTTTCATAATAACATCACCGGGAATTTTGCACGGTGAAACTTTAGGCCCGGGGGGCGTTTTTACGCAGACTTTCGGCAGCCGTCCTACGCTCTCAAATTTTTTTTCGCAGTTTCACATGCCCATCTTCAAACGACGATTCCCAAGCAACTAAAAGAGTCTAACTATCGCAATAACTTTCAGAATCTGCGGAATATATTCTAGTTTCATAATAACATCACCGGGAATTTTGCACGGTGAAACTTTAGGCCCGGGGGGCGTTTTTACGCAGACTTTCGGCAGCCGTCCTACGCTCTCAAATTTTTTTTCGCAGTTTCACATGCCCATCTTCAAACGACGATTCCCAAGCAACTAAAAGAGTCTAACTATCGCAATAACTTTCAGAATCTGCGGAATATATTCTAGTTTCATAATAACATCACCGAGAATTTTGCACGGTGAAACTTTAGGCCCGGGGGGCGTTTTTACGCAGACTTTCGGCAGCCGTCCTACGCTCTCAAATTTTTTTTCGCAGTTTCACATGCCCATCTTCAAACGACGATTCCCAAGCAACTAAAAGAGTCTAACTATCGCAATAACTTTCAGAATCTGCGGAATATATTCTAGTTTCATAATAACATCACCGGGAATTTTGCACGGTGAAACTTTAGGCCCGGGGGGCGTTTTTACGCAGACTTTCGGCAGCCGTCCTACGCTCTCAAAATTTTTTTCGCAGTTTCACATGCCCATCTTCAAACGACGATTCCCAAGCAACTAAAAGAGTCTAACTATCGCAATAACTTTCAGAATCTGCGGAATATATTCTAGTTTCATAATAACATCACCGGGAATTTTGCACGGTGAAACTTTAGGCCCGGGGGGCGTTTTTACGCAGACTTTCGGCAGCCGTCCTACGCTCTCAAATTTTTTTTCGCAGTTTCACATGCCCATCTTCAAACGACGATTCCCAAGCAACTAAAAGAGTCTAACTATCGCAATAACTTTCAGAATCTGCGGAATATATTCTAGTTTCATAATAACATCACCGGGAATTTTGCACGGTGAAACTTTAGGCCCGGGGGGCGTTTTTACGCAGACTTTCGGCAGCCGTCCTACGCTCTCAAAATTTTTTTCGCAGTTTCACATGCCCATCTTCAAACGACGATTCCCAAGCAACTAAAAGAGTCTAACTATCGCAATAACTTTCAGAATCTGCGGAATATATTCTAGTTTCATAATAACATCACCGGGAATTTTGCACGGTGAAACTTTAGGCCCGGGGGGCGTTTTTACGCAGACTTTCGGCAGCCGTCCTACGCTCTCAAAATTTTTTTTGCAGTTTCACATGCCCATCTTCAAACGACGAATCCCAAGCAACTAAAAGAGTCTAACTATCGCAATAACTTTCAGAATCTGCGGAATATATTCTAGTTTCATAATAACATCACCGGGAATTTTGCACGGTGAAACTTTAGGCCCGGGGGGCGTTTTTACGCAGACTTTCGGCAGCCGTCCTACGCTCTCAAATTTTTTTTCGCAGTTTCACATGCCCATCTTCAAACGACGATTCCCAAGCAACTAAAAGAGTCTAACTATCGCAATAACTTTCAGAATCTGCGGAATATATTCTAGTTTCATAATAACATCACCGGGAATTTTGCACGGTGAAACTTTAGGCCCGGGGGGCGTTTTTACGCAGACTTTCGGCAGCCGTCCTACGCTCTCAAATTTTTTTTCGCAGTTTCACATGCCCATCTTCAAACGACGATTCCCAAGCAACTAAAAGAGTCTAACTATCGCAATAACTTTCAGAATCTGCGGAATATATTCTAGTTTCATAATAACATCACCGGGAATTTTGCACGGTGAAACTTTAGGCCCGGGGGGCGTTTTTACGCAGACTTTCGGCAGCCGTCCTACGCTCTCAAAATTTTTTTTCGCAGTTTCACATGCCCATCTTCAAACGACGATTCCAAGCAACTAAAAGAGTCTAACTATCGCAATAACTTTCAGAATCTGCGGAATATATTCTAGTTTCATAATAACATCACGGGAATTTTGCACGGTGAAACTCCTTAGGCCCGGGGGGCGTTTTTACGCAGACTTTCGGCAGCCGTCCTACGCTCTCAAAATTTTTTTCGCAGTTTCACATGCCCATCTTCAAACGACGATTCCCAAGCAACTAAAAGAGTCTAACTATCGCAATAACTTTCAGAATCTGCGGAATATATTCTAGTTTCATAATAACATCACCGGGAATTTTGCACGGTGAAACTTTAGGCCCGGGGGGCGTTTTTACGCAGACTTTCGGCAGCCGTCCTACGCTCTCAAATTTTTTTTCGCAGTTTCACATGCCCATCTTCAAACGACGATTCCCAAGCAACTAAAAGAGTCTAACTATCGCAATAACTTTCAGAATCTGCGGAATATATTCTAGTTTCATAATAACATCACCGGGAATTTTGCACGGTGAAACTTTAGGCCCGGGGGGCGTTTTTACGCAGACTTTCGGCAGCCGTCCTACGCTCTCAAATTTTTTTTCGCAGTTTCACATGCCCATCTTCAAACGACGATTCCCAAGCAACTAAAAGAGTCTAACTATCGCAATAACTTTCAGAATCTGCGGAATATATTCTAGTTTCATAATAACATCACCGGGAATTTTGCACGGTGAAACTTTAGGCCCGGGGGGCGTTTTTACGCAGACTTTCGGCAGCCGTCCTACGCTCTCAAAATTTTTTTTCGCAGTTTGTCATGCCCAACTTCAAACGACGATTCCCAAGCAACTCAAAGAGTCTAACTATCGCAATAACTTTCAGAATCTGCGGAATATATTCTAGTTTCATAATAACATCACCGGGAATTTTGCACGGTGAAACTTTAGGCCCGGGGGGCGTTTTTACGCAGACTTTCGGCAGCCGTCCTACGCTCTCAAATTTTTTTCGCAGTTTCACATGCCCATCTTCAAACGACGATTCCCAAGCAACTAAAAGAGTCTAACTATCGCAATAACTTTCAGAATCTGCGGAATATATTCTAGTTTCATAATAACATCACCGGGAATTTTGCACGGTGAAACTTTAGGCCCGGGGGGCGTTTTTACGCAGACTTTCGGCAGCCGTCCTACGCTCTCAATTTTTTTTTCGCAGTTTCACATGCCCATCTTCAAACGACGATTCCCAAGCAACTAAAAGAGTCTAACTATCGCAATAACTTTCAGAATCTGCGGAATATATTCTAGTTTCATAATAACATCACCGGGAATTTTGCACGGTGAAACTTTAGGCCCGGGGGGCGTTTTTACGCAGACTTTCGGCAGCCGTCCTACGCTCTCAAAATTTTTTTCGCAGTTTCACATGCCCATCTTCAAACGACGATTCCCAAGCAACTAAAAGAGTCTAACTATCGCAATAACTTTCAGAATCTGCGGAATATATTCTAGTTTCATAATAACATCACCGGGAATTTTGCACGGTGAAACTTTAGGCCCGGGGGGCGTTTTTACGCAGACTTTCGGCAGCCGTCCTACGCTCTCAAATTTTTTTTCGCAGTTTCACATGCCCATCTTCAAACGACGATTCCCAAGCAACTAAAAGAGTCTAACTATCGCAATAACTTTCAGAATCTGCGGAATATATTCTAGTTTCATAATAACATCACCGGGAATTTTGCACGGTGAAACTTTAGGCCCGGGGGGCGTTTTTACGCAGACTTTCGGCAGCCGTCCTACGCTCTCAAATTTTTTTTCGCAGTTTCACATGCCCATCTTCAAACGACGATTCCCAAGCAACTAAAAGAGTCTAACTATCGCAATAACTTTCAGAATCTGCGGAATATATTCTAGTTTCATAATAACATCACCGGGAATTTTGCACGGTGAAACTTTAGGCCCGGGGGGCGTTTTTACGCAGACTTTCGGCAGCCGTCCTACGCTCTCAAAATTTTTTTCGCAGTTTCACATGCCCATCTTCAAACGACGATTCCCAAGCAACTAAAAGAGTCTAACTATCGCAATAACTTTCAGAATCTGCGGAATATATTCTAGTTTCATAATAACATCACCGGGAATTTTGCACGGTGAAACTTTAGGCCCGGGGGGCGTTTTTACGCAGACTTTCGGCAGCCGTCCTACGCTCTCAAATTTTTTTTCGCAGTTTGTCATGCCCAACTTCAAACGACGATTCCCAAGCAACTAAAAGAGTCTAACTATCGCAATAACTTTCAGAATCTGCGGAATATATTCTAGTTTCATAATAACATCACCGGGAATTTTGCACGGTGAAACTTTAGGCCCGGGGGGCGTTTTTACGCAGACTTTCGGCAGCCGTCCTACGCTCTCAAATTTTTTTTCGCAGTTTCACATGCCCATCTTCAAACGACGATTCCCAAGCAACTAAAAGAGTCTAACTATCGCAATAACTTTCAGAATCTGCGGAATATATTCTAGTTTCATAATAACATCACCGGGAATTTTGCACGGTGAAACTTTAGGCCCGGGGGGCGTTTTTACGCAGACTTTCGGCAGCCGTCCTACGCTCTCAATTTTTTTTTCGCAGTTTCACATGCCCATCTTCAAACGACGATTCCCAAGCAACTAAAAGAGTCTAACTATCGCAATAACTTTCAGAATCTGCGGAATATATTCTAGTTTCATAATAACATCACCGGGAATTTTGCACGGTGAAACTTTAGGCCCGGGGGGCGTTTTTACGCAGACTTTCGGCAGCCGTCCTACGCTCTCAAATTTTTTTTCGCAGTTTCACATGCCCATCTTCAAACGACGATTCCCAAGCAACTAAAAGAGTCTAACTATCGCAATAACTTTCAGAATCTGCGGAATATATTCTAGTTTCATAATAACATCACCGGGAATTTTGCACGGTGAAACTTTAGGCCCGGGGGGCGTTTTTACGCAGACTTTCGGCAGCCGTCCTACGCTCTCAAAATTTTTTTTGCAGTTTCACATGCCCATCTTCAAACGACGAATCCCAAGCAACTAAAAGAGTCTAACTATCGCAATAACTTTCAGAATCTGCGGAATATATTCTAGTTTCATAATAACATCACCGGGAATTTTGCACGGTGAAACTTTAGGCCCGGGGGGCGTTTTTACGCAGACTTTCGGCAGCCGTCCTACGCTCTCAAATTTTTTTTCGCAGTTTCACATGCCCATCTTCAAACGACGATTCCCAAGCAACTAAAAGAGTCTAACTATCGCAATAACTTTCAGAATCTGCGGAATATATTCTAGTTTCATAATAACATCACCGGGAATTTTGCACGGTGAAACTTTAGGCCCGGGGGGCGTTTTTACGCAGACTTTCGGCAGCCGTCCTACGCTCTCAAATTTTTTTTCGCAGTTTCACATGCCCATCTTCAAACGACGATTCCCAAGCAACTAAAAGAGTCTAACTATCGCAATAACTTTCAGAATCTGCGGAATATATTCTAGTTTCATAATAACATCACCGGGAATTTTGCACGGTGAAACTTTAGGCCCGGGGGGCGTTTTTACGCAGACTTTCGGCAGCCGTACCTCCCCCTCATTGGGAAAAAGAGAAAAAACGTTGTTTTGCGGCTATAAGACAGTTTGGACTTCCAACGTTATTTGTTACAATATCTGCAGCTGAAACACATTGGTTTGATTTAATGAAAACTTTATCATGGAATTTAGATTGTCACGAATTAACTAAAGAAGAATTTGTCGATATTAACAAGTTTAGCAGTAGGCTTCTGGCACTAAATTAAAATCTGTCAATGTCAGATTTTCATGTTTTAAATAATGAAATAATGTCGTGTCTGTATAATTTATTATTATTATTATTATTTTTTTTTTTTTAAATTTACCAGGCATAGGGCAAAATTGTATACAAAAACGCATAATGAGACTTAAAATCTTAACGGAACTTTCTGTTTTTATTACTTTCTTCTATATGTAATATAGAGAAAGTATTGGATTCGCAAAAATTTTCG
>CAWVNO010001939.1:0-132065 GCA_963930645.1 Salticus scenicus | reverse complement strand
AGATTCTGGAAGTGATTGCGATCGCAAAGCTCTATTAGTTGCTTTGGAATCGGCTTTTGAAAAAAATTCTGTGAAAATCGCAAAAATTTTGGGTATCGAAATCGGGCAAAGTCTGCATAAAAGTGCTCTCTTGGCCAAATGGTTTAACTTTGGCAGGTCCCTGCTGTTCTGTTATGAAACTAGAATATCTTTTGCAGATTCTGGAAGTGATTGCGATCGCAAAGCTCTATTAGTTGCTTTGGAATCGACTTTTGAAAATGAGAGGGCGTAAAATTCGCCCAAAAAATTTGGCGACGATATCGAGCACATGCCTTCATAAAAGGGCTCTCCTGGCCAAATGGTTTAACTTTGGCAGGTCCCTGCTGTTCTGTTATGAAAGTAGACTTCGTGGGGCAGATTCTGGAAGTGATTGCGATCGCAAAGCTCTATTAGTTGCTTTGGAATCGGCTTTTGAAAAAAATTCTGTGAAAATCGCAAAAATTTTGTGTATCGAAATCGGGCAAAGTCTGCATAAAAGGGCTCTCCTGGCCAAATGGTTTAACTTTGGCAGGTCCCTGCTGTTCTGTCATGAAACTAGAATATCTTTTGCAGATTCTGGAAGTGATTGCGATCGCAAAGCTCTATTAGTTGCTTTGGAATCGACTTTTGAAAATGAGAGGGCGTAAAATTCGCCCAAAAAATTTGGCGATGATATCGAGCACATGCCTTCATAAAAGGGCTCTCCTGGCCAAATGGTTTAACTTTGGCAGGTCCCTGCTGTTCTGTTATGAAAGTAGACTTCGTGGGGCAGATTCTGGAAGTGATTGCGATCGCAAAGCTCTATTAGTTGCTTTGGAATCGGCTTTTGAAAAAAATTCTGTGAAAATCGCAAAAATTTTGGGTATCGAAATCGGGCAAAGTCTGCATAAAAGGGCTCTCCTGGCCAAATGGTTTAACTTTGGCAGGTCCCTGCTGTTCTGTTATGAAACTAGAATATCTTTTGCAGATTCTGGAAGTGATTGCGATCGCAAAGCTCTATTAGTTGCTTTGGAATCGACTTTTGAAAATGAGAGGGCGTAAAATTCGCCCAAAAAATTTGGCGACGATATCGAGCACATGCCTTCATAAAAGGGCTCTCCTGGCCAAATGGTTTAACTTTGGCAGGTCCCTGCTGTTCTGTTATGAAAGTAGACTTCGTGGGGCAGATTCTGGAAGTGATTGCGATCGCAAAGCTCTATTAGTTGCTTTGGAATCGGCTTTTGAAAAAAATTCTGTGAAAATCGCAAAAATTTTGGGTATCGAAATCGGGCAAAGTCTGCATAAAAGGGCTCTCCTGGCCAAATGGTTTAACTTTGGCAGGTCCCTGCTGTTCTGTTATGAAACTAGAATATCTTTTGCAGATTCTGGAAGTGATTGCGATCGCAAAGCTCTATTAGTTGCTTTGGAATCGACTTTTGAAAATGAGAGGGCGTAAAATTCGCCCAAAAAATTTGGCGACGATATCGAGCACATGCCTTCATAAAAGGGCTCTCCTGGCCAAATGGTTTAACTTTGGCAGGTCCCTGCTGTTCTGTTATGAAAGTAGACTTCGTGGGGCAGATTCTGGAAGTGATTGCGATCGCAAAGCTCTATTAGTTGCTTTGGAATCGGCTTTTGAAAAAAATTCTGTGAAAATCGCAAAAATTTTGGGTATCGAAATCGGGCAAAGTCTGCATAAAAGGGCTCTCCAGGCCAAATGGTTTAACTTTGGCAGGTCCCTGCTGTTCTGTTATGAAACTAGAATATCTTTTGCAGATTCTGGAAGTGATTGCGATCGCAAAGCTCTATTAGTTGCTTTGGAATCGACTTTTGAAAATGAGAGGGCGTAAAATTCGCCCAAAAAATTTGGCGACGATATCGAGCACATGCCTTCATAAAAGGGCTCTCCTGGCCAAATGGTTTAACTTTGGCAGGTCCCTGCTGTTCTGTTATGAAAGTAGACTTCGTGGGGCAGATTCTGGAAGTGATTGCGATCGCAAAGCTCTATTAGTTGCTTTGGAATCGGCTTTTGAAAAAAATTCTGTGAAAATCGCAAAAATTTTGTGTATCGAAATCGGGCAAAGTCTGCATAAAAGGGCTCTCCTGGCCAAATGGTTTAACTTTGGCAGGTCCCTGCTGTTCTGTCATGAAACTAGAATATCTTTTGCAGATTCTGGAAGTGATTGCGATCGCAAAGCTCTATTAGTTGCTTTGGAATCGACTTTTGAAAATGAGAGGGCGTAAAATTCGCCCAAAAAATTTGGCGAAGATATCGAGCACATGCCTTCATAAAAGGGCTCTCCTGGCCAAATGGTTTAACTTTGGCAGGTCCCTGCTGTTCTGTTATGAAAGTAGACTTCGTGGGGCAGATTCTGGAAGTGATTGCGATCGCAAAGCTCTATTAGTTGCTTTGGAATCGGCTTTTGAAAAAAATTCTGTGAAAATCGCAAAAATTTTGGGTATCGAAATCGGGCAAAGTCTGCATAAAAGGGCTCTCCTGGCCAAATGGTTTAACTTTGGCAGGTCCCTGCTGTTCTGTTATGAAACTAGAATATCTTTTGCAGATTCTGGAAGTGATTGCGATCGCAAAGCTCTATTAGTTGCTTTGGAATCGACTTTTGAAAATGAGAATGCGTAAAATTCGCCCAAAAAATTTGGCGACGATATCGAGCACATGCCTTCATAAAAGGGCTCTCCTGGCCAAATGGTTTAACTTTGGCAGGTCCCTGCTGTTCTGTTATGAAAGTAGACTTCGTGGGGCAGATTCTGGAAGTGATTGCGATCGCAAAGCTCTATTAGTTGCTTTGGAATCGGCTTTTGAAAAAAATTCTGTGAAAATCGCAAAAATTTTGGGTATCGAAATCGGGCAAAGTCTGCATAAAAGGGCTCTCCTGGCCAAATGGTTTAACTTTGGCAGGTCCCTGCTGTTCTGTTATGAAACTAGAATATCTTTTGCAGATTCTGGAAGTGATTGCGATCGCAAAGCTCTATTAGTTGCTTTGGAATCGACTTTTGAAAATGAGAGGGCGTAAAATTCGCCCAAAAAATTTGGCGACGATATCGAGCACATGCCTTCATAAAAGGGCTCTCCTGGCCAAATGGTTTAACTTTGGCAGGTCCCTGCTGTTCTGTTATGAAAGTAGACTTCGTGGGGCAGATTCTGGAAGTGATTGCGATCGCAAAGCTCTATTAGTTGCTTTGGAATCGGCTTTTGAAAAAAATTCTGTGAAAATCGCAAAAATTTTGGGTATCGAAATCGGGCAAAGTCTGCATAAAAGGGCTCTCCTGGCCAAATGGTTTAACTTTGGCAGGTCCCTGCTGTTCTGTTATGAAACTAGAATATCTTTTGCAGATTCTGGAAGTGATTGCGATCGCAAAGCTCTATTAGTTGCTTTGGAATCGACTTTTGAAAATGAGAGGGCGTAAAATTCGCCCAAAAAATTTGGCGACGATATCGAGCACATGCCTTCATAAAAGGGCTCTCCTGGCCAAATGGTTTAACTTTGGCAGGTCCCTGCTGTTCTGTTATGAAAGTAGACTTCGTGGGGCAGATTCTGGAAGTGATTGCGATCGCAAAGCTCTATTAGTTGCTTTGGAATCGGCTTTTGAAAAAAATTCTGTGAAAATCGCAAAAATTTTGGGTATCGAAATCGGGCAAAGTCTGCATAAAAGGGCTCTCCTGGCCAAATGGTTTAACTTTGGCAGGTCCCTGCTGTTCTGTTATGAAACTAGAATATCTTTTGCAGATTCTGGAAGTGATTGCGATCGCAAAGCTCTATTAGTTGCTTTGGAATCGACTTTTGAAAATGAGAGGGCGTAAAATTCGCCCAAAAAATTTGGCGACGATATCGAGCACATGCCTTCATAAAAGGGCTCTCCTGGCCAAATGGTTTAACTTTGGCAGGTCCCTGCTGTTCTGTTATGAAAGTAGACTTCGTGGGGCAGATTCTGGAAGTGATTGCGATCGCAAAGCTCTATTAGTTGCTTTGGAATCGGCTTTTGAAAAAAATTCTGTGAAAATCGCAAAAATTTTGGGTATCGAAATCGGGCAAAGTCTGCATAAAAGGGCTCTCCTGGCCAAATGGTTAAACTTTGGCAAGTCCCTGCTGTTCTGTTATGAAACTAGAATATCTTTTGCAGATTCTGGAAGTGATTGCGATCGCAAAGCTCTATTAGTTGCTTTGGAATCGACTTTTGAAAATGAGAGGGCGTAAAATTCGCCCAAAAAATTTGGCGACGATATCGAGCACATGCCTTCATAAAAGGGCTCTCCTGGCCAAATGGTTTAACTTTGGCAGGTCCCTGCTGTTCTGTTATGAAAGTAGACTTCGTGGGGCAGATTCTGGAAGTGATTGCGATCGCAAAGCTCTATTAGTTGCTTTGGAATCGGCTTTTGAAAAAAATTCTGTGAAAATCGCAAAAATATTGGGTATCGAAATCGGGCAAAGTCTGCATAAAAGTGCTCTCTTGGCCAAATGGTTTAACTTTGGCAGGTCCCTGCTGTTCTGTTATGAAACTAGAATATCTTTTGCAGATTCTGGAAGTGATTGCGATCGCAAAGCTCTATTAGTTGCTTTGGAATCGACTTTTGAAAATGAGAGGGCGTAAAATTCGCCCAAAAAATTTGGCGACGATATCGAGCACATGCCTTCATAAAAGGGCTCTCCTGGCCAAATGGTTTAACTTTGGCAGGTCCCTGCTGTTCTGTTATGAAAGTAGACTTCGTGGGGCAGATTCTGGAAGTGATTGCGATCGCAAAGCTCTATTAGTTGCTTTGGAATCGGCTTTTGAAAAAAATTCTGTGAAAATCGCAAAAATTTTGTGTATCGAAATCGGGCAAAGTCTGCATAAAAGGGCTCTCCTGGCCAAATGGTTTAACTTTGGCAGGTCCCTGCTGTTCTGTCATGAAACTAGAATATCTTTTGCAGATTCTGGAAGTGATTGCGATCGCAAAGCTCTATTAGTTGCTTTGGAATCGACTTTTGAAAATGAGAGGGCGTAAAATTCGCCCAAAAAATTTGGCGATGATATCGAGCACATGCCTTCATAAAAGGGCTCTCCTGGCCAAATGGTTTAACTTTGGCAGGTCCCTGCTGTTCTGTTATGAAAGTAGACTTCGTGGGGCAGATTCTGGAAGTGATTGCGATCGCAAAGCTCTATTAGTTGCTTTGGAATCGGCTTTTGAAAAAAATTCTGTGAAAATCGCAAAAATTTTGGGTATCGAAATCGGGCAAAGTCTGCATAAAAGGGCTCTCCTGGCCAAATGGTTTAACTTTGGCAGGTCCCTGCTGTTCTGTTATGAAACTAGAATATCTTTTGCAGATTCTGGAAGTGATTGCGATCGCAAAGCTCTATTAGTTGCTTTGGAATCGACTTTTGAAAATGAGAGGGCGTAAAATTCGCCCAAAAAATTTGGCGACGATATCGAGCACATGCCTTCATAAAAGGGCTCTCCTGGCCAAATGGTTTAACTTTGGCAGGTCCCTGCTGTTCTGTTATGAAAGTAGACTTCGTGGGGCAGATTCTGGAAGTGATTGCGATCGCAAAGCTCTATTAGTTGCTTTGGAATCGGCTTTTGAAAAAAATTCTGTGAAAATCGCAAAAATTTTGGGTATCGAAATCGGGCAAAGTCTGCATAAAAGGGCTCTCCTGGCCAAATGGTTTAACTTTGGCAGGTCCCTGCTGTTCTGTTATGAAACTAGAATATCTTTTGCAGATTCTGGAAGTGATTGCGATCGCAAAGCTCTATTAGTTGCTTTGGAATCGACTTTTGAAAATGAGAGGGCGTAAAATTCGCCCAAAAAATTTGGCGACGATATCGAGCACATGCCTTCATAAAAGGGCTCTCCTGGCCAAATGGTTTAACTTTGGCAGGTCCCTGCTGTTCTGTTATGAAAGTAGACTTCGTGGGGCAGATTCTGGAAGTGATTGCGATCGCAAAGCTCTATTAGTTGCTTTGGAATCGGCTTTTGAAAAAAATTCTGTGAAAATCGCAAAAATTTTGGGTATCGAAATCGGGCAAAGTCTGCATAAAAGGGCTCTCCAGGCCAAATGGTTTAACTTTGGCAGGTCCCTGCTGTTCTGTTATGAAACTAGAATATCTTTTGCAGATTCTGGAAGTGATTGCGATCGCAAAGCTCTATTAGTTGCTTTGGAATCGACTTTTGAAAATGAGAGGGCGTAAAATTCGCCCAAAAAATTTGGCGACGATATCGAGCACATGCCTTCATAAAAGGGCTCTCCTGGCCAAATGGTTTAACTTTGGCAGGTCCCTGCTGTTCTGTTATGAAAGTAGACTTCGTGGGGCAGATTCTGGAAGTGATTGCGATCGCAAAGCTCTATTAGTTGCTTTGGAATCGGCTTTTGAAAAAAATTCTGTGAAAATCGCAAAAATTTTGTGTATCGAAATCGGGCAAAGTCTGCATAAAAGGGCTCTCCTGGCCAAATGGTTTAACTTTGGCAGGTCCCTGCTGTTCTGTCATGAAACTAGAATATCTTTTGCAGATTCTGGAAGTGATTGCGATCGCAAAGCTCTATTAGTTGCTTTGGAATCGACTTTTGAAAATGAGAGGGCGTAAAATTCGCCCAAAAAATTTGGCGAAGATATCGAGCACATGCCTTCATAAAAGGGCTCTCCTGGCCAAATGGTTTAACTTTGGCAGGTCCCTGCTGTTCTGTTATGAAAGTAGACTTCGTGGGGCAGATTCTGGAAGTGATTGCGATCGCAAAGCTCTATTAGTTGCTTTGGAATCGACTTTTGAAAATGAGAGGGCGTAAAATTCGCCCAAAAAATTTGGCGACGATATCGAGCACATGCCTTCATAAAAGGGCTCTCCTGGCCAAATGGTTTAACTTTGGCAGGTCCCTGCTGTTCTGTTATGAAAGTAGACTTCGTGGGGCAGATTCTGGAAGTGATTGCGATCGCAAAGCTCTATTAGTTGCTTTGGAATCGGCTTTTGAAAAAAATTCTGTGAAAATCGCAAAAATTTTGTGTATCGAAATCGGGCAAAGTCTGCATAAAAGGGCTCTCCTGGCCAAATGGTTTAACTTTGGCAGGTCCCTGCTGTTCTGTCATGAAACTAGAATATCTTTTGCAGATTCTGGAAGTGATTGCGATCGCAAAGCTCTATTAGTTGCTTTGGAATCGACTTTTGAAAATGAGAGGGCGTAAAATTCGCCCAAAAAATTTGGCGACGATATCGAGCACATGCCTTCATAAAAGGGCTCTCCTGGCCAAATGGTTTAACTTTGGCAGGTCCCTGCTGTTCTGTTATGAAAGTAGACTTCGTGGGGCAGATTCTGGAAGTGATTGCGATCGCAAAGCTCTATTAGTTGCTTTGGAATCGGCTTTTGAAAAAAATTCTGTGAAAATCGCAAAAATTTTGTGTATCGAAATCGGGCAAAGTCTGCATAAAAGGGCTCTCCTGGCCAAATGGTTTAACTTTGGCAGGTCCCTGCTGTTCTGTCATGAAACTAGAATATCTTTTGCAGATTCTGGAAGTGATTGCGATCGCAAAGCTCTATTAGTTGCTTTGGAATCGACTTTTGAAAATGAGAGGGCGTAAAATTCGCCCAAAAAATTTGGCGATGATATCGAGCACATGCCTTCATAAAAGGGCTCTCCTGGCCAAATGGTTTAACTTTGGCAGGTCCCTGCTGTTCTGTTATGAAAGTAGACTTCGTGGGGCAGATTCTGGAAGTGATTGCGATCGCAAAGCTCTATTAGTTGCTTTGGAATCGGCTTTTGAAAAAAATTCTGTGAAAATCGCAAAAATTTTGGGTATCGAAATCGGGCAAAGTCTGCATAAAAGGGCTCTCCTGGCCAAATGGTTTAACTTTGGCAGGTCCCTGCTGTTCTGTTATGAAACTAGAATATCTTTTGCAGATTCTGGAAGTGATTGCGATCGCAAAGCTCTATTAGTTGCTTTGGAATCGACTTTTGAAAATGAGAGGGCGTAAAATTCGCCCAAAAAATTTGGCGACGATATCGAGCACATGCCTTCATAAAAGGGCTCTCCTGGCCAAATGGTTTAACTTTGGCAGGTCCCTGCTGTTCTGTTATGAAAGTAGACTTCGTGGGGCAGATTCTGGAAGTGATTGCGATCGCAAAGCTCTATTAGTTGCTTTGGAATCGGCTTTTGAAAAAAATTCTGTGAAAATCGCAAAAATTTTGGGTATCGAAATCGGGCAAAGTCTGCATAAAAGGGCTCTCCTGGCCAAATGGTTTAACTTTGGCAGGTCCCTGCTGTTCTGTTATGAAACTAGAATATCTTTTGCAGATTCTGGAAGTGATTGCGATCGCAAAGCTCTATTAGTTGCTTTGGAATCGACTTTTGAAAATGAGAGGGCGTAAAATTCGCCCAAAAAATTTGGCGACGATATCGAGCACAGGCCTTCATAAAAGGGCTCTCCTGGCCAAATGGTTTAACTTTGGCAGGTCCCTGCTGTTCTGTTATGAAAGTAGACTTCGTGGGGCAGATTCTGGAAGTGATTGCGATCGCAAAGCTCTATTAGTTGCTTTGGAATCGGCTTTTGAAAAAAATTCTGTGAAAATCGCAAAAATTTTGGGTATCGAAATCGGGCAAAGTCTGCATAAAAGGGCTCTCCTGGCCAAATGGTTTAACTTTGGCAGGTCCCTGCTGTTCTGTTATGAAACTAGAATATCTTTTGCAGATTCTGGAAGTGATTGCGATCGCAAAGCTCTATTAGTTGCTTTGGAATCGACTTTTGAAAATGAGAGGGCGTAAAATTCGCCCAAAAAATTTGGCGACGATATCGAGCACATGCCTTCATAAAAGGGCTCTCCTGGCCAAATGGTTTAACTTTGGCAGGTCCCTGCTGTTCTGTTATGAAAGTAGACTTCGTGGGGCAGATTCTGGAAGTGATTGCGATCGCAAAGCTCTATTAGTTGCTTTGGAATCGGCTTTTGAAAAAAATTCTGTGAAAATCGCAAAAATTTTGGGTATCGAAATCGGGCAAAGTCTGCATAAAAGGGCTCTCCAGGCCAAATGGTTTAACTTTGGCAGGTCCCTGCTGTTCTGTTATGAAACTAGAATATCTTTTGCAGATTCTGGAAGTGATTGCGATCGCAAAGCTCTATTAGTTGCTTTGGAATCGACTTTTGAAAATGAGAGGGCGTAAAATTCGCCCAAAAAATTTGGCGACGATATCGAGCACATGCCTTCATAAAAGGGCTCTCCTGGCCAAATGGTTTAACTTTGGCAGGTCCCTGCTGTTCTGTTATGAAAGTAGACTTCGTGGGGCAGATTCTGGAAGTGATTGCGATCGCAAAGCTCTATTAGTTGCTTTGGAATCGGCTTTTGAAAAAAATTCTGTGAAAATCGCAAAAATTTTGGGTATCGAAATCGGGCAAAGTCTGCATAAAAGGGCTCTCCTGGCAAAATGGTTTAACTTTGGCAGGTCCCTGCTGTTCTGTTATGAAACTAGAATATCTTTTGCAGATTCTGGAAGTGATTGCGATCGCAAAGCTCTATTAGTTGCTTTGGAATCGACTTTTGAAAATGAGAGGGCGTAAAATTCGCCCAAAAAATTTGGCGACGATATCGAGCACATGCCTTCATAAAAGGGCTCTCCTGGCCAAATGGTTTAACTTTGGCAGGTCCCTGCTGTTCTGTTATGAAAGTAGACTTCGTGGGGCAGATTCTGGAAGTGATTGCGATCGCAAAGCTCTATTAGTTGCTTTGGAATCGGCTTTTGAAAAAAATTCTGTGAAAATCGCAAAAATTTTGGGTATCGAAATCGGGCAAAGTCTGCATAAAAGGGCTCTCCTGGCCAAATGGTTTAACTTTGGCAGGTCCCTGCTGTTCTGTTATGAAACTAGAATATCTTTTGCAGATTCTGGAAGTGATTGCGATCGCAAAGCTCTATTAGTTGCTTTGGAATCGACTTTTGAAAATGAGAGGGCGTAAAATTCGCGCAAAAAATTTGGCGACGATATCGAGCACATGCCTTCATAAAAGGGCTCTCCTGGCCAAATGGTTTAACTTTGGCAGGTCCCTGCTGTTCTGTTATGAAAGTAGACTTCGTGGGGCAGATTCTGGAAGTGATTGCGATCGCAAAGCTCTATTAGTTGCTTTGGAATCGGCTTTTGAAAAAAATTCTGTGAAAATCGCAAAAATTTTGGGTATCGAAATCGGGCAAAGTCTGCATAAAAGGGCTCTCCTGGCCAAATGGTTTAACTTTGGCAGGTCCCTGCTGTTCTGTTATGAAACTAGAATATCTTTTGCAGATTCTGGAAGTGATTGCGATCGCAAAGCTCTATTAGTTGCTTTGGAATCGACTTTTGAAAATGAGAGGGCGTAAAATTCGCCCAAAAAATTTGGCGACGATATCGAGCACATGCCTTCATAAAAGGGCTCTCCTGGCCAAATGGTTTAACTTTGGCAGGTCCCTGCTGTTCTGTTATGAAAGTAGACTTCGTGAGGCAGATTCTGGAAGTGATTGCGATCGCAAAGCTCTATTAGTTGCTTTGGAATCGGCTTTTGAAAAAAATTCTGTGAAAATCGCAAAAATTTTGGGTATCGAAATCGGGCAAAGTCTGCATAAAAGGGCTCTCCTGGCCAAATGGTTTAACTTTGGCAGGTCCCTGCTGTTCTGTTATGAAACTAGAATATCTTTTGCTGATTCTGGAAGTGATTGCGATCGCAAAGCTCTATTAGTTGCTTTGGAATCGACTTTTGAAAATGAGAGGGCGTAAAATTCGCCCAAAAAATTTGGCGACGATATCGAGCACATGCCTTCATAAAAGGGCTCTCCTAGCCAAATGGTTTAACTTTGGCAGGTCCCTGCTGTTCTGTTATGAAAGTAGACTTCGTGGGGCAGATTCTGGAAGTGATTGCGATCGCAAAGCTCTATTAGTTGCTTTGGAATCGGCTTTTGAAAAAAATTCTGTGAAAATCGCAAAAATTTTGGGTATCGAAATCGGGCAAAGTCTGCATAAAAGGGCTCTCCTGGCCAAATGGTTTAACTTTGGCAGGTCCCTGCTGTTCTGTTATGAAACTAGAATATCTTTTGCAGATTCTGGAAGTGATTGCGATCGCAAAGCTCTATTAGTTGCTTTGGAATCGACTTTTGAAAATGAGAGGGCGTAAAATTCGCCCAAAAAATTTGGCGACGATATCGAGCACATGCCTTCATAAAAGGGCTCTCCTGGCCAAATGGTTTAACTTTGGCAGGTCCCTGCTGTTCTGTTATGAAAGTAGACTTCGTGGGGCAGATTCTGGAAGTGATTGCGATCGCAAAGCTCTATTAGTTGCTTTGGAATCGGCTTTTGAAAAAAATTCTGTGAAAATCGCAAAAATTTTGGGTATCGAAATCGGGCAAAGTCTGCATAAAAGGGCTCTCCTGGCCAAATGGTTTAACTTTGGCAGGTCCCTGCTGTTCTGTTATGAAACTAGAATATCTTTTGCAGATTCTGGAAGTGATTGCGATCGCAAAGCTCTATTAGTTGCTTTGGAATCGACTTTTGAAAATGAGAGGGCGTAAAATTCGCCCAAAAAATTTGGCGACGATATCGAGCACATGCCTTCATAAAAGGGCTCTCCTGGCCAAATGGTTTAACTTTGGCAGGTCCCTGCTGTTCTGTTATGAAAGTAGACTTCGTGGGGCAGATTCTGGAAGTGATTGCGATCGCAAAGCTCTATTAGTTGCTTTGGAATCGGCTTTTGAAAAAAATTCTGTGAAAATCGCAAAAATTTTGGGTATCGAAATCGGGCAAAGTCTGCATAAAAGGGCTCTCCAGGCCAAATGGTTTAACTTTGGCAGGTCCCTGCTGTTCTGTTATGAAACTAGAATATCTTTTGCAGATTCTGGAAGTGATTGCGATCGCAAAGCTCTATTAGTTGCTTTGGAATCGACTTTTGAAAATGAGAGGGCGTAAAATTCGCCCAAAAAATTTGGCGACGATATCGGGCACATGCCTTCATAAAAGGGCTCTCCTGGCCAAATGGTTTAACTTTGGCAGGTCCCTGCTGTTCTGTTATGAAAGTAGACTTCGTGGGGCAGATTCTGGAAGTGATTGCGATCGCAAAGCTCTATTAGTTGCTTTGGAATCGGCTTTTGAAAAAAATTCTGTGAAAATCGCAAAAATTTTGTGTATCGAAATCGGGCAAAGTCTGCATAAAAGGGCTCTCCTGGCCAAATGGTTTAACTTTGGCAGGTCCCTGCTGTCTGTCATGAAACTAGAATATCTTTTGCAGATTCTGGAAGTGATTGCGATCGCAAAGCTCTATTAGTTGCTTTGGAATCGACTTTTGAAAATGAGAGGGCGTAAAATTCGCCCAAAAAATTTGGCGAAGATATCGAGCACATGCCTTCATAAAAGGGCTCTCCTGGCCAAATGGTTTAACTTTGGCAGGTCCCTGCTGTTCTGTTATGAAAGTAGACTTCGTGGGGCAGATTCTGGAAGTGATTGCGATCGCAAAGCTCTATTAGTTGCTTTGGAATCGGCTTTTGAAAAAAATTCTGTGAAAATCGCAAAAATTTTGGGTATCGAAATCGGGCAAAGTCTGCATAAAAGGGCTCTCCTGGCCAAATGGTTTAACTTTGGCAGGTCCCTGCTGTTCTGTTATGAAACTAGAATATCTTTTGCAGATTCTGGAAGTGATTGCGATCGCAAAGCTCTATTAGTTGCTTTGGAATCGACTTTTGAAAATGAGAGGGCGTAAAATTCGCCCAAAAAATTTGGCGACGATATCGAGCACATGCCTTCATAAAAGGGCTCTCCTGGCCAAATGGTTTAACTTTGGCAGGTCCCTGCTGTTCTGTTATGAAAGTAGACTTCGTGGGGCAGATTCTGGAAGTGATTGCGATCGCAAAGCTCTATTAGTTGCTTTGGAATCGGCTTTTGAAAAAAATTCTGTGAAAATCGCAAAAATTTTGTGTATCGAAATCGGGCAAAGTCTGCATAAAAGGGCTCTCCTGGCCAAATGGTTTAACTTTGGCAGGTCCCTGCTGTTCTGTCATGAAACTAGAATATCTTTTGCAGATTCTGGAAGTGATTGCGATCGCAAAGCTCTATTAGTTGCTTTGGAATCGACTTTTGAAAATGAGAGGGCGTAAAATTCGCCCAAAAAATTTGGCGATGATATCGAGCACATGCCTTCATAAAAGGGCTCTCCTGGCCAAATGGTTTAACTTTGGCAGGTCCCTGCTGTTCTGTTATGAAAGTAGACTTCGTGGGGCAGATTCTGGAAGTGATTGCGATCGCAAAGCTCTATTAGTTGCTTTGGAATCGGCTTTTGAAAAAAATTCTGTGAAAATCGCAAAAATTTTGGGTATCGAAATCGGGCAAAGTCTGCATAAAAGGGCTCTCCTGGCCAAATGGTTTAACTTTGGCAGGTCCCTGCTGTTCTGTTATGAAACTAGAATATCTTTTGCAGATTCTGGAAGTGATTGCGATCGCAAAGCTCTATTAGTTGCTTTGGAATCGACTTTTGAAAATGAGAGGGCGTAAAATTCGCCCAAAAAATTTGGCGACGATATCGAGCGCATGCCTTCATAAAAGGGCTCTCCTGGCCAAATGGTTTAACTTTGGCAGGTCCCTGCTGTTCTGTTATGAAAGTAGACTTCGTGGGGCAGATTCTGGAAGTGATTGCGATCGCAAAGCTCTATTAGTTGCTTTGGAATCGGCTTTTGAAAAAAATTCTGTGAAAATCGCAAAAATTTTGGGTATCGAAATCGGGCAAAGTCTGCATAAAAGGGCTCTCCTGGCCAAATGGTTTAACTTTGGCAGGTCCCTGCTGTTCTGTTATGAAACTAGAATATCTTTTGCAGATTCTGGAAGTGATTGCGATCGCAAAGCTCTATTAGTTGCTTTGGAATCGACTTTTGAAAATGAGAGGGCGTAAAATTCGCCCAAAAAATTTGGCGACGATATCGAGCACAGGCCTTCATAAAAGGGCTCTCCTGGCCAAATGGTTTAACTTTGGCAGGTCCCTGCTGTTCTGTTATGAAAGTAGACTTCGTGGGGCAGATTCTGGAAGTGATTGCGATCGCAAAGCTCTATTAGTTGCTTTGGAATCGGCTTTTGAAAAAAATTCTGTGAAAATCGCAAAAATTTTGGGTATCGAAATCGGGCAAAGTCTGCATAAAAGGGCTCTCCTGGCCAAATGGTTTAACTTTGGCAGGTCCCTGCTGTTCTGTTATGAAACTAGAATATCTTTTGCAGATTCTGGAAGTGATTGCGATCGCAAAGCTCTATTAGTTGCTTTGGAATCGACTTTTGAAAATGAGAGGGCGTAAAATTCGCCCAAAAAATTTGGCGACGATATCGAGCACATGCCTTCATAAAAGGGCTCTCCTGGCCAAATGGTTTAACTTTGGCAGGTCCCTGCTGTTCTGTTATGAAAGTAGACTTCGTGGGGCAGATTCTGGAAGTGATTGCGATCGCAAAGCTCTATTAGTTGCTTTGGAATCGGCTTTTGAAAAAAATTCTGTGAAAATCGCAAAAATTTTGGGTATCGAAATCGGGCAAAGTCTGCATAAAAGGGCTCTCCAGGCCAAATGGTTTAACTTTGGCAGGTCCCTGCTGTTCTGTTATGAAACTAGAATATCTTTTGCAGATTCTGGAAGTGATTGCGATCGCAAAGCTCTATTAGTTGCTTTGGAATCGACTTTTGAAAATGAGAGGGCGTAAAATTCGCCCAAAAAATTTGGCGACGATATCGAGCACATGCCTTCATAAAAGGGCTCTCCTGGCCAAATGGTTTAACTTTGGCAGGTCCCTGCTGTTCTGTTATGAAAGTAGACTTCGTGGGGCAGATTCTGGAAGTGATTGCGATCGCAAAGCTCTATTAGTTGCTTTGGAATCGGCTTTTGAAAAAAATTCTGTGAAAATCGCAAAAATTTTGGGTATCGAAATCGGGCAAAGTCTGCATAAAAGGGCTCTCCTGGCAAAATGGTTTAACTTTGGCAGGTCCCTGCTGTTCTGTTATGAAACTAGAATATCTTTTGCAGATTCTGGAAGTGATTGCGATCGCAAAGCTCTATTAGTTGCTTTGGAATCGACTTTTGAAAATGAGAGGGCGTAAAATTCGCCCAAAAAATTTGGCGACGATATCGAGCACATGCCTTCATAAAAGGGCTCTCCTGGCCAAATGGTTTAACTTTGGCAGGTCCCTGCTGTTCTGTTATGAAAGTAGACTTCGTGGGGCAGATTCTGGAAGTGATTGCGATCGCAAAGCTCTATTAGTTGCTTTGGAATCGGCTTTTGAAAAAAATTCTGTGAAAATCGCAAAAATTTTGGGTATCGAAATCGGGCAAAGTCTGCATAAAAGGGCTCTCCTGGCCAAATGGTTTAACTTTGGCAGGTCCCTGCTGTTCTGTTATGAAACTAGAATATCTTTTGCAGATTCTGGAAGTGATTGCGATCGCAAAGCTCTATTAGTTGCTTTGGAATCGACTTTTGAAAATGAGAGGGCGTAAAATTCGCGCAAAAAATTTGGCGACGATATCGAGCACATGCCTTCATAAAAGGGCTCTCCTGGCCAAATGGTTTAACTTTGGCAGGTCCCTGCTGTTCTGTTATGAAAGTAGACTTCGTGGGGCAGATTCTGGAAGTGATTGCGATCGCAAAGCTCTATTAGTTGCTTTGGAATCGGCTTTTGAAAAAAATTCTGTGAAAATCGCAAAAATTTTGTGTATCGAAATCGGGCAAAGTCTGCATAAAAGGGCTCTCCTGGCCAAATGGTTTAACTTTGGCAGGTCCCTGCTGTTCTGTCATGAAACTAGAATATCTTTTGCAGATTCTGGAAGTGATTGCGATCGCAAAGCTCTATTAGTTGCTTTGGAATCGACTTTTGAAAATGAGAGGGCGTAAAATTCGCCCAAAAAATTTGGCGATGATATCGAGCACATGCCTTCATAAAAGGGCTCTCCTGGCCAAATGGTTTAACTTTGGCAGGTCCCTGCTGTTCTGTTATGAAAGTAGACTTCGTGGGGCAGATTCTGGAAGTGATTGCGATCGCAAAGCTCTATTAGTTGCTTTGGAATCGGCTTTTGAAAAAAATTCTGTGAAAATCGCAAAAATTTTGGGTATCGAAATCGGGCAAAGTCTGCATAAAAGGGCTCTCCTGGCCAAATGGTTTAACTTTGGCAGGTCCCTGCTGTTCTGTTATGAAACTAGAATATCTTTTGCAGATTCTGGAAGTGATTGCGATCGCAAAGCTCTATTAGTTGCTTTGGAATCGACTTTTGAAAATGAGAGGGCGTAAAATTCGCCCAAAAAATTTGGCGACGATATCGAGCACATGCCTTCATAAAAGGGCTCTCCTGGCCAAATGGTTTAACTTTGGCAGGTCCCTGCTGTTCTGTTATGAAAGTAGACTTCGTGGGGCAGATTCTGGAAGTGATTGCGATCGCAAAGCTCTATTAGTTGCTTTGGAATCGGCTTTTGAAAAAAATTCTGTGAAAATCGCAAAAATTTTGGGTATCGAAATCGGGCAAAGTCTGCATAAAAGGGCTCTCCTGGCCAAATGGTTTAACTTTGGCAGGTCCCTGCTGTTCTGTTATGAAACTAGAATATCTTTTGCAGATTCTGGAAGTGATTGCGATCGCAAAGCTCTATTAGTTGCTTTGGAATCGACTTTTGAAAATGAGAGGGCGTAAAATTCGCCCAAAAAATTTGGCGACGATATCGAGCACAGGCCTTCATAAAAGGGCTCTCCTGGCCAAATGGTTTAACTTTGGCAGGTCCCTGCTGTTCTGTTATGAAAGTAGACTTCGTGGGGCAGATTCTGGAAGTGATTGCGATCGCAAAGCTCTATTAGTTGCTTTGGAATCGGCTTTTGAAAAAAATTCTGTGAAAATCGCAAAAATTTTGGGTATCGAAATCGGGCAAAGTCTGCATAAAAGGGCTCTCCTGGCCAAATGGTTTAACTTTGGCAGGTCCCTGCTGTTCTGTTATGAAACTAGAATATCTTTTGCAGATTCTGGAAGTGATTGCGATCGCAAAGCTCTATTAGTTGCTTTGGAATCGACTTTTGAAAATGAGAGGGCGTAAAATTCGCCCAAAAAATTTGGCGACGATATCGAGCACATGCCTTCATAAAAGGGCTCTCCTGGCCAAATGGTTTAACTTTGGCAGGTCCCTGCTGTTCTGTTATGAAAGTAGACTTCGTGGGGCAGATTCTGGAAGTGATTGCGATCGCAAAGCTCTATTAGTTGCTTTGGAATCGGCTTTTGAAAAAAATTCTGTGAAAATCGCAAAAATTTTGGGTATCGAAATCGGGCAAAGTCTGCATAAAAGGGCTCTCCTGGCCAAATGGTTTAACTTTGGCAGGTCCCTGCTGTTCTGTTATGAAACTAGAATATCTTTTGCAGATTCTGGAAGTGATTGCGATCGCAAAGCTCTATTAGTTGCTTTGGAATCGACTTTTGAAAATGAGAGGGCGTAAAATTCGCCCAAAAAATTTGGCGACGATATCGAGCACATGCCTTCATAAAAGGGCTCTCCTGGCCAAATGGTTTAACTTTGGCAGGTCCCTGCTGTTCTGTTATGAAAGTAGACTTCGTGGGGCAGATTCTGGAAGTGATTGCGATCGCAAAGCTCTATTAGTTGCTTTGGAATCGGCTTTTGAAAAAAATTCTGTGAAAATCGCAAAAATTTTGGGTATCGAAATCGGGCAAAGTCTGCATAAAAGGGCTCTCCTGGCCAAATGGTTTAACTTTGGCAGGTCCCTGCTGTTCTGTTATGAAACTAGAATATCTTTTGCAGATTCTGGAAGTGATTGCGATCGCAAAGCTCTATTAGTTGCTTTGGAATCGACTTTTGAAAATGAGAGGGCGTAAAATTCGCCCAAAAAATTTGGCGACGATATCGAGCACATGCCTTCATAAAAGGGCTCTCCTGGCCAAATGGTTTAACTTTGGCAGGTCCCTGCTGTTCTGTTATGAAAGTAGACTTCGTGGGGCAGATTCTGGAAGTGATTGCGATCGCAAAGCTCTATTAGTTGCTTTGGAATCGGCTTTTGAAAAAAATTCTGTGAAAATCGCAAAAATTTTGGGTATCGAAATCGGGCAAAGTCTGCATAAAAGGGCTCTCCTGGCCAAATGGTTTAACTTTGGCAGGTCCCTGCTGTTCTGTTATGAAACTAGAATATCTTTTGCAGATTCTGGAAGTGATTGCGATCGCAAAGCTCTATTAGTTGCTTTGGAATCGACTTTTGAAAATGAGAGGGCGTAAAATTCGCGCAAAAAATTTGGCGACGATATCGAGCACATGCCTTCATAAAAGGGCTCTCCTGGCCAAATGGTTTAACTTTGGCAGGTCCCTGCTGTTCTGTTATGAAAGTAGACTTCGTGGGGCAGATTCTGGAAGTGATTGCGATCGCAAAGCTCTATTAGTTGCTTTGGAATCGGCTTTTGAAAAAAATTCTGTGAAAATCGCAAAAATTTTGGGTATCGAAATCGGGCAAAGTCTGCATAAAAGGGCTCTCCTGGCCAAATGGTTTAACTTTGGCAGGTCCCTGCTGTTCTGTTATGAAACTAGAATATCTTTTGCAGATTCTGGAAGTGATTGCGATCGCAAAGCTCTATTAGTTGCTTTGGAATCGACTTTTGAAAATGAGAGGGCGTAAAATTCGCCCAAAAAATTTGGCGACGATATCGAGCACATGCCTTCATAAAAGGGCTCTCCTGGCCAAATGGTTTAACTTTGGCAGGTCCCTGCTGTTCTGTTATGAAAGTAGACTTCGTGGGGCAGATTCTGGAAGTGATTGCGATCGCAAAGCTCTATTAGTTGCTTTGGAATCGGCTTTTGAAAAAAATTCTGTGAAAATCGCAAAAATTTTGGGTATCGAAATCGGGCAAAGTCTGCATAAAAGGGCTCTCCTGGCCAAATGGTTTAACTTTGGCAGGTCCCTGCTGTTCTGTTATGAAACTAGAATATCTTTTGCAGATTCTGGAAGTGATTGCGATCGCAAAGCTCTATTAGTTGCTTTGGAATCGACTTTTGAAAATGAGAGGGCGTAAAATTCGCCCAAAAAATTTGGCGACGATATCGAGCACATGCCTTCATAAAAGGGCTCTCCTGGCCAAATGGTTTAACTTTGGCAGGTCCCTGCTGTTCTGTTATGAAAGTAGACTTCGTGGGGCAGATTCTGGAAGTGATTGCGATCGCAAAGCTCTATTAGTTGCTTTGGAATCGGCTTTTGAAAAAAATTCTGTGAAAATCGCAAAAATTTTGGTATCGAAATCGGGCAAAGTCTGCATAAAAGGGCTCTCCTGGCCAAATGGTTTAACTTTGGCAGGTCCCTGCTGTTCTGTTATGAAACTAGAATATCTTTTGCAGATTCTGGAAGTGATTGCGATCGCAAAGCTCTATTAGTTGCTTTGGAATCGACTTTTGAAAATGAGAGGGCGTAAAATTCGCCCAAAAAATTTGGCGACGATATCGAGCACATGCCTTCATAAAAGGGCTCTCCTGGCCAAATGGTTTAACTTTGGCAGGTCCCTGCTGTTCTGTTATGAAAGTAGACTTCGTGGGGCAGATTCTGGAAGTGATTGCGATCGCAAAGCTCTATTAGTTGCTTTGGAATCGGCTTTTGAAAAAAATTCTGTGAAAATCGCAAAAATTTTGGGTATCGAAATCGGGCAAAGTCTGCATAAAAGGGCTCTCCTGGCCAAATGGTTTAACTTTGGCAGGTCCCTGCTGTTCTGTTATGAAACTAGAATATCTTTTGCAGATTCTGGAAGTGATTGCGATCGCAAAGCTCTATTAGTTGCTTTGGAATCGACTTTTGAAAATGAGAGGGCGTAAAATTCGCCCAAAAAATTTGGCGACGATATCGAGCACATGCCTTCATAAAAGGGCTCTCCTGGCCAAATGGTTTAACTTTGGCAGGTCCCTGCTGTTCTGTTATGAAAGTAGACTTCGTGGGGCAGATTCTGGAAGTGATTGCGATCGCAAAGCTCTATTAGTTGCTTTGGAATCGGCTTTTGAAAAAAATTCTGTGAAAATCGCAAAAATTTTGGGTATCGAAATCGGGCAAAGTCTGCATAAAAGGGCTCTCCTGGCCAAATGGTTTAACTTTGGCAGGTCCCTGCTGTTCTGTTATGAAACTAGAATATCTTTTGCAGATTCTGGAAGTGATTGCGATCGCAAAGCTCTATTAGTTGCTTTGGAATCGACTTTTGAAAATGAGAGGGCGTAAAATTCGCCCAAAAAATTTGGCGACGATATCGAGCACATGCCTTCATAAAAGGGCTCTCCTGGCCAAATGGTTTAACTTTGGCAGGTCCCTGCTGTTCTGTTATGAAAGTAGACTTCGTGGGGCAGATTCTGGAAGTGATTGCGATCGCAAAGCTCTATTAGTTGCTTTGGAATCGGCTTTTGAAAAAAATTCTGTGAAAATCGCAAAAATTTTGGGTATCGAAATCGGGCAAAGTCTGCATAAAAGGGCTCTCCTGGCCAAATGGTTTAACTTTGGCAGGTCCCTGCTGTTCTGTTATGAAACTAGAATATCTTTTGCAGATTCTGGAAGTGATTGCGATCGCAAAGCTCTATTAGTTGCTTTGGAATCGACTTTTGAAAATGAGAGGGCGTAAAATTCGCCCAAAAAATTTGGCGACGATATCGAGCACATGCCTTCATAAAAGGGCTCTCCTGGCCAAATGGTTTAACTTTGGCAGGTCCCTGCTATTCTGTTATGAAAGTAGACTTCGTGGGGCAGATTCTGGAAGTGATTGCGATCGCAAAGCTCTATTAGTTGCTTTGGAATCGGCTTTTGAAAAAAATTCTGTGAAAATCGCAAAAATTTTGGGTATCGAAATCGGGCAAAGTCTGCATAAAAGGGCTCTCCTGGCCAAATGGTTTAACTTTGGCAGGTCCCTGCTGTTCTGTTATGAAACTAGAATATCTTTTGCAGATTCTGGAAGTGATTGCGATCGCAAAGCTCTATTAGTTGCTTTGGAATCGACTTTTGAAAATGAGAGGGCGTAAAATTCGCCCAAAAAATTTGGCGACGATATCGAGCACATGCCTTCATAAAAGGGCTCTCCTGGCCAAATGGTTTAACTTTGGCAGGTCCCTGCTGTTCTGTTATGAAAGTAGACTTCGTGGGGCAGATTCTGGAAGTGATTGCGATCGCAAAGCTCTATTAGTTGCTTTGGAATCGGCTTTTGAAAAAAATTCTGTGAAAATCGCAAAAATTTTGGGTATCGAAATCGGGCAAAGTCTGCATAAAAGGGCTCTCCTGGCCAAATGGTTTAACTTTGGCAGGTCCCTGCTGTTCTGTTATGAAACTAGAATATCTTTTGCAGATTCTGGAAGTGATTGCGATCGCAAAGCTCTATTAGTTGCTTTGGAATCGACTTTTGAAAATGAGAGGGCGTAAAATTCGCCCAAAAAATTTGGCGACGATATCGAGCACATGCCTTCATAAAAGGGCTCTCCTGGCCAAATGGTTTAACTTTGGCAGGTCCCTGCTGTTCTGTTATGAAAGTAGACTTCGTGGGGCAGATTCTGGAAGTGATTGCGATCGCAAAGCTCTATTAGTTGCTTTGGAATCGGCTTTTGAAAAAAATTCTGTGAAAATCGCAAAAATTTTGGGTATCGAAATCGGGCAAAGTCTGCATAAAAGGGCTCTCCTGGCCAAATGGTTTAACTTTGGCAGGTCCCTGCTGTTCTGTTATGAAACTAGAATATCTTTTGCAGATTCTGGAAGTGATTGCGATCGCAAAGCTCTATTAGTTGCTTTGGAATCGACTTTTGAAAATGAGAGGGCGTAAAATTCGCCCAAAAAATTTGGCGACGATATCGAGCACAGGCATTATAAAAGGGCTCTCCTGGCCAAATGGTTTAACTTTGGCAGGTCCCTGCTGTTCTGTTATGAAAGTAGACTTCGTGGGGCAGATTCTGGAAGTGATTGCGATCGCAAAGCTCTATTAGTTGCTTTGGAATCGGCTTTTGAAAAAAATTCTGTGAAAATCGCAAAAATTTTGGGTATCGAAATCGGGCAAAGTCTGCATAAAAGGGCTCTCCTGGCCAAATGGTTTAACTTTGGCAGGTCCCTGCTGTTCTGTTATGAAACTAGAATATCTTTTGCAGATTCTGGAAGTGATTGCGATCGCAAAGCTCTATTAGTTGCTTTGGAATCGACTTTTGAAAATGAGAGGGCGTAAAATTCGCCCAAAAAATTTGGCGACGATATCGAGCACATGCCTTCATAAAAGGGCTCTCCTGGCCAAATGGTTTAACTTTGGCAGGTCCCTGCTGTTCTGTTATGAAAGTAGACTTCGTGGGGCAGATTCTGGAAGTGATTGCGATCGCAAAGCTCTATTAGTTGCTTTGGAATCGGCTTTTGAAAAAAATTCTGTGAAAATCGCAAAAATTTTGGGTATCGAAATCGGGCAAAGTCTGCATAAAAGGGCTCTCCAGGCCAAATGGTTTAACTTTGGCAGGTCCCTGCTGTTCTGTTATGAAACTAGAATATCTTTTGCAGATTCTGGAAGTGATTGCGATCGCAAAGCTCTATTAGTTGCTTTGGAATCGACTTTTGAAAATGAGAGGGCGTAAAATTCGCCCAAAAAATTTGGCGACGATATCGAGCACATGCCTTCATAAAAGGGCTCTCCTGGCTAAATGGTTTAACTTTGGCAGGTCCCTGCTGTTCTGTTATGAAAGTAGACTTCGTGGGGCAGATTCTGGAAGTGATTGCGATCGCAAAGCTCTATTAGTTGCTTTGGAATCGGCTTTTGAAAAAAATTCTGTGAAAATCGCAAAAATTTTGGGTATCGAAATCGGGCAAAGTCTGCATAAAAGGGCTCTCCTGGCAAAATGGTTTAACTTTGGCAGGTCCCTGCTGTTCTGTTATGAAACTAGAATATCTTTTGCAGATTCTGGAAGTGATTGCGATCGCAAAGCTCTATTAGTTGCTTTGGAATCGACTTTTGAAAATGAGAGGGCGTAAAATTCGCCCAAAAAATTTGGCGACGATATCGAGCACATGCCTTCATAAAAGGGCTCTCCTGGCCAAATGGTTTAACTTTGGCAGGTCCCTGCTGTTCTGTTATGAAAGTAGACTTCGTGGGGCAGATTCTGGAAGTGATTGCGATCGCAAAGCTCTATTAGTTGCTTTGGAATCGGCTTTTGAAAAAAATTCTGTGAAAATCGCAAAAATTTTGGGTATCGAAATCGGGCAAAGTCTGCATAAAAGGGCTCTCCTGGCCAAATGGTTTAACTTTGGCAGGTCCCTGCTGTTCTGTTATGAAACTAGAATATCTTTTGCAGATTCTGGAAGTGATTGCGATCGCAAAGCTCTATTAGTTGCTTTGGAATCGACTTTTGAAAATGAGAGGGCGTAAAATTCGCGCAAAAAATTTGGCGACGATATCGAGCACATGCCTTCATAAAAGGGCTCTCCTGGCCAAATGGTTTAACTTTGGCAGGTCCCTGCTGTTCTGTTATGAAAGTAGACTTCGTGGGGCAGATTCTGGAAGTGATTGCGATCGCAAAGCTCTATTAGTTGCTTTGGAATCGGCTTTTGAAAAAAATTCTGTGAAAATCGCAAAAATTTTGGGTATCGAAATCGGGCAAAGTCTGCATAAAAGGGCTCTCCTGGCCAAATGGTTTAACTTTGGCAGGTCCCTGCTGTTCTGTTATGAAACTAGAATATCTTTTGCAGATTCTGGAAGTGATTGCGATCGCAAAGCTCTATTAGTTGCTTTGGAATCGACTTTTGAAAATGAGAGGGCGTAAAATTCGCCCAAAAAATTTGGCGACGATATCGAGCACATGCCTTCATAAAAGGGCTCTCCTAGCCAAATGGTTTAACTTTGGCAGGTCCCTGCTGTTCTGTTATGAAAGTAGACTTCGTGGGGCAGATTCTGGAAGTGATTGCGATCGCAAAGCTCTATTAGTTGCTTTGGAATCGGCTTTTGAAAAAAATTCTGTGAAAATCGCAAAAATTTTGGGTATCGAAATCGGGCAAAGTCTGCATAAAAGGGCTCTCCTGGCCAAATGGTTTAACTTTGGCAGGTCCCTGCTGTTCTGTTATGAAACTAGAATATCTTTTGCAGATTCTGGAAGTGATTGCGATCGCAAAGCTCTATTAGTTGCTTTGGAATCGACTTTTGAAAATGAGAGGGCGTAAAATTCGCCCAAAAAATTTGGCGACGATATCGAGCACATGCCTTCATAAAAGGGCTCTCCTCGCCAAATGGTTTAACTTTGGCAGGTCCCTGCTGTTCTGTTATGAAAGTAGACTTCGTGGGGCAGATTCTGGAAGTGATTGCGATCGCAAAGCTCTATTAGTTGCTTTGGAATCGGCTTTTGAAAAAAATTCTGTGAAAATCGCAAAAATTTTGGTTATCGAAATCGGGCAAAGTCTGCATAAAAGGGCTCTCCTGGCCAAATGGTTTAACTTTGGCAGGTCCCTGCTGTTCTGTTATGAAACTAGAATATCTTTTGCAGATTCTGGAAGTGATTGCGATCGCAAAGCTCTATTAGTTGCTTTGGAATCGACTTTTGAAAATGAGAATGCGTAAAATTCGCCCAAAAAATTTGGCGACGATATCGAGCACATGCCTTCATAAAAGGGCTCTCCTGGCCAAATGGTTTAACTTTGGCAGGTCCCTGCTGTTCTGTTATGAAAGTAGACTTCGTGGGGCAGATTCTGGAAGTGATTGCGATCGCAAAGCTCTATTAGTTGCTTTGGAATCGGCTTTTGAAAAAAATTCTGTGAAAATCGCAAAAATTTTGGGTATCGAAATCGGGCAAAGTCTGCATAAAAGGGCTCTCCTGGCCAAATGGTTTAACTTTGGCAGGTCCCTGCTGTTCTGTTATGAAACTAGAATATCTTTTGCAGATTCTGGAAGTGATTGCGATCGCAAAGCTCTATTAGTTGCTTTGGAATCGACTTTTGAAAATGAGAGGGCGTAAAATTCGCCCAAAAAATTTGGCGACGATATCGAGCACATGCTTTCATAAAAGGGCTCTCCTGGCCAAATGGTTTAACTTTGGCAGGTCCCTGCTGTTCTGTTATGAAAGTAGACTTCGTGGGGCAGATTCTGGAAGTGATTGCGATCGCAAAGCTCTATTAGTTGCTTTGGAATCGGCTTTTGAAAAAAATTCTGTGAAAATCGCAAAAATTTTGGGTATCGAAATCGGGCAAAGTCTGCATAAAAGGGCTCTCCTGGTCAAATGGTTTAACTTTGGCAGGTCCCTGCTGTTCTGTTATGAAACTAGAATATCTTTTGCAGATTCTGGAAGTGATTGCGATCGCAAAGCTCTATTAGTTGCTTTGGAATCGACTTTTGAAAATGAGAGGGCGTAAAATTTGCCCAAAAAATTTGGCGACGATATCGAGCACATGCCTTCATAAAAGGGCTCTCCTGGCCAAATGGTTTAACTTTGGCAGGTCCCTGCTGTTCTGTTATGAAAGTAGACTTCGTGGGGCAGATTCTGGAAGTGATTGCGATCGCAAAGCTCTATTAGTTGCTTTGGAATCGGCTTTTGAAAAAAATTCTGTGAAAATCGGAAAAATTTTGGGTATCGAAATCGGGCAAAGTCTGCATAAAAGGGCTCTCCTGGCCAAATGGTTTAACTTTGGCAGGTCCCTGCTGTTCTGTTATGAAACTAGAATATCTTTTGCAGATTCTGGAAGTGATTGCGATCGCAAAGCTCTATTAGTTGCTTTGGAATCGACTTTTGAAAATGAGAGGGCGTAAAATTCGCGCAAAAAATTTGGCGACGATATCGAGCACATGCCTTCATAAAAGGGCTCTCCTGGCCAAATGGTTTAACTTTGGCAGGTCCCTGCTGTTCTGTTATGAAAGTAGACTTCGTGGGGCAGATTCTGGAAGTGATTGCGATCGCAAAGCTCTATTAGTTGCTTTGGAATCGGCTTTTGAAAAAAATTCTGTGAAAATCGCAAAAATTTTGGGTATCGAAATCGGGCAAAGTCTGCATAAAAGGGCTCTCCTGGCCAAATGGTTTAACTTTGGCAGGTCCCTGCTGTTCTGTTATGAAACTAGAATATCTTTTGCAGATTCTGGAAGTGATTGCGATCGCAAAGCTCTATTAGTTGCTTTGGAATCGACTTTTGAAAATGAGAGGGCGTAAAATTCGCCCAAAAAATTTGGCGACGATATCGAGCACATGCCTTCATAAAAGGGCTCTCCTGGCCAAATGGTTTAACTTTGGCAGGTCCCTGCTGTTCTTTTATGAAAGTAGACTTCGTGGGGCAGATTCTGGAAGTGATTGCGATCGCAAAGCTCTATTAGTTGCTTTGGAATCGGCTTTTGAAAAAAATTCTGTGAAAATCGCAAAAATTTTGGGTATCGAAATCGGGCAAAGTCTGCATAAAAGGGCTCTCCTGGCCAAATGGTTTAACTTTGGCAGGTCCCTGCTGTTCTGTTATGAAACTAGAATATCTTTTGCAGATTCTGGAAGTGATTGCGATCGCAAAGCTCTATTAGTTGCTTTGGAATCGACTTTTGAAAATGAGAGGGCGTAAAATTCGCCCAAAAAATTTGGCGACGATATCGAGCACATGCCTTCATAAAAGGGCTCTCCTAGCCAAATGGTTTAACTTTGGCAGGTCCCTGCTGTTCTGTTATGAAAGTAGACTTCGTGGGGCAGATTCTGGAAGTGATTGCGATCGCAAAGCTCTATTAGTTGCTTTGGAATCGGCTTTTGAAAAAAATTCTGTGAAAATCGCAAAAATTTTGGGTATCGAAATCGGGCAAAGTCTGCATAAAAGGGCTCTCCTGGCCAAATGGTTTAACTTTGGCAGGTCCCTGCTGTTCTGTTATGAAACTAGAATATCTTTTGCAGATTCTGGAAGTGATTGCGATCGCAAAGCTCTATTAGTTGCTTTGGAATCGACTTTTGAAAATGAGAGGGCGTAAAATTCGCCCAAAAAATTTGGCGACGATATCGAGCACATGCCTTCATAAAAGGGCTCTCCTCGCCAAATGGTTTAACTTTGGCAGGTCCCTGCTGTTCTGTTATGAAAGTAGACTTCGTGGGGCAGATTCTGGAAGTGATTGCGATCGCAAAGCTCTATTAGTTGCTTTGGAATCGGCTTTTGAAAAAAATTCTGTGAAAATCGCAAAAATTTTGGTTATCGAAATCGGGCAAAGTCTGCATAAAAGGGCTCTCCTGGCCAAATGGTTTAACTTTGGCAGGTCCCTGCTGTTCTGTTATGAAACTAGAATATCTTTTGCAGATTCTGGAAGTGATTGCGATCGCAAAGCTCTATTAGTTGCTTTGGAATCGACTTTTGAAAATGAGAGGGCGTAAAATTCGCCCAAAAAATTTGGCGACGATATCGAGCACATGCCTTCATAAAAGGGCTCTCCTGGCCAAATGGTTTAACTTTGGCAGGTCCCTGCTGTTCTGTTATGAAAGTAGACTTCGTGGGGCAGATTCTGGAAGTGATTGCGATCGCAAAGCTCTATTAGTTGCTTTGGAATCGGCTTTTGAAAAAAATTCTGTGAAAATCGCAAAAATTTTGGGTATCGAAATCGGGCAAAGTCTGCATAAAAGGGCTCTCCTGGCCAAATGGTTTAACTTTGGCAGGTCCCTGCTGTTCTGTTATGAAACTAGAATATCTTTTGCAGATTCTGGAAGTGATTGCGATCGCAAAGCTCTATTAGTTGCTTTGGAATCGACTTTTGAAAATGAGAGGGCGTAAAATTCGCCCAAAAAATTTGGCGACGATATCGAGCACATGCTTTCATAAAAGGGCTCTCCTGGCCAAATGGTTTAACTTTGGCAGGTCCCTGCTGTTCTGTTATGAAAGTAGACTTCGTGGGGCAGATTCTGGAAGTGATTGCGATCGCAAAGCTCTATTAGTTGCTTTGGAATCGGCTTTTGAAAAAAATTCTGTGAAAATCGCAAAAATTTTGGGTATCGAAATCGGGCAAAGTCTGCATAAAAGGGCTCTCCTGGTCAAATGGTTTAACTTTGGCAGGTCCCTGCTGTTCTGTTATGAAACTAGAATATCTTTTGCAGATTCTGGAAGTGATTGCGATCGCAAAGCTCTATTAGTTGCTTTGGAATCGACTTTTGAAAATGAGAGGGCGTAAAATTTGCCCAAAAAATTTGGCGACGATATCGAGCACATGCCTTCATAAAAGGGCTCTCCTGGCCAAATGGTTTAACTTTGGCAGGTCCCTGCTGTTCTGTTATGAAAGTAGACTTCGTGGGGCAGATTCTGGAAGTGATTGCGATCGCAAAGCTCTATTAGTTGCTTTGGAATCGGCTTTTGAAAAAAATTCTTTGAAAATCGGAAAAATTTTGGGTATCGAAATCGGGCAAAGTCTGCATAAAAGGGCTCTCCTGGCCAAATGGTTAAACTTTGGCAAGTCCCTGCTGTTCTGTTATGAAACTAGAATATCTTTTGCAGATTCTGGAAGTGATTGCGATCGCAAAGCTCTATTAGTTGCTTTGGAATCGACTTTTGAAAATGAGAAGGCGTAAAATTCGCCCAAAAAATTTGGCGACGATATCGAGCACATGCCTTCATAAAAGGGCTCTCCTGGCCAAATGGTTTAACTTTGGCAGGTCCCTGCTGTTCTGTTATGAAAGTAGACTTCGTGGGGCAGATTCTGGAAGTGATTGCGATCGCAAAGCTCTATTAGTTGCTTTGGAATCGGCTTTTGAAAAAAATTCTGTGAAAATCGCAAAAATTTTGGGTATCGAAATCGGGCAAAGTCTGCATAAAAGGGCTCTCCTGGCCAAATGGTTTAACTTTGGCAGGTCCCTGCTGTTCTGTTATGAAACTAGAATATCTTTTGCAGATTCTGGAAGTGATTGCGATCGCAAAGCTCTATTAGTTGCTTTGGAATCGACTTTTGAAAATGAGAGGGCGTAAAATTCGCCCAAAAAATTTGGCGACGATATCGAGCACATGCTTTCATAAAAGGGCTCTCCTGGCCAAATGGTTTAACTTTGGCAGGTCCCTGCTGTTCTGTTATGAAAGTAGACTTCGTGGGGCAGATTCTGGAAGTGATTGCGATCGCAAAGCTCTATTAGTTGCTTTGGAATCGGCTTTTGAAAAAAATTCTGTGAAAATCGCAAAAATTTTGGGTATCGAAATCGGGCAAAGTCTGCATAAAAAGGCTCTCCTGGTCAAATGGTTTAACTTTGGCAGGTCCCTGCTGTTCTGTTATGAAACTAGAATATCTTTTGCAGATTCTGGAAGTGATTGCGATCGCAAAGCTCTATTAGTTGCTTTGGAATCGACTTTTGAAAATGAGAGGGCGTAAAATTTGCCCAAAAAATTTGGCGACGATATCGAGCACATGCCTTCATAAAAGGGCTCTCCTGGCCAAATGGTTTAACTTTGGCAGGTCCCTGCTGTTCTGTTATGAAAGTAGACTTCGTGGGGCAGATTCTGGAAGTGATTGCGATCGCAAAGCTCTATTAGTTGCTTTGGAATCGGCTTTTGAAAAAAATTCTTTGAAAATCGGAAAAATTTTGGGTATCGAAATCGGGCAAAGTCTGCATAAAAGGGCTCTCCTGGCCAAATGGTTAAACTTTGGCAAGTCCCTGCTGTTCTGTTATGAAACTAGAATATCTTTTGCAGATTCTGGAAGTGATTGCGATCGCAAAGCTCTATTAGTTGCTTTGGAATCGACTTTTGAAAATGAGAGGGCGTAAAATTCGCCCAAAAAATTTGGCGACGATATCGAGCACATGCCTTCATAAAAGGGCTCTCCTGGCCAAATGGTTTAACTTTGGCAGGTCCCTGCTGTTCTGTTATGAAAGTAGACTTCGTGGGGCAGATTCTGGAAGTGATTGCGATCGCAAAGCTCTATTAGTTGCTTTGGAATCGGCTTTTGAAAAAAATTCTTTGAAAATCGGAAAAATTTTGGGTATCGAAATCGGGCAAAGTCTGCATAAAAGGGCTCTCCTGGCCAAATGGTTAAACTTTGGCAAGTCCCTGCTGTTCTGTTATGAAACTAGAATATCTTTTGCAGATTCTGGAAGTGATTGCGATCGCAAAGCTCTATTAGTTGCTTTGGAATCGACTTTTGAAAATGAGAGGGCGTAAAATTCGCCCAAAAAATTTGGCGACGATATCGAGCACATGCCTTCATAAAAGGGCTCTCCTGGCCAAATGGTTTAACTTTGGCAGGTCCCTGCTGTTCTGTTATGAAAGTAGACTTCGTGGGGCAGATTCTGGAAGTGATTGCGATCGCAAAGCTCTATTAGTTGCTTTGGAATCGGCTTTTGAAAAAAATTCTGTGAAAATCGCAAAAATTTTGGGTATCGAAATCGGGCAAAGTCTGCATAAAAGGGCTCTCCTGGCCAAATGGTTTAACTTTGGCAGGTCCCTGCTGTTCTGTTATGAAACTAGAATATCTTTTGCAGATTCTGGAAGTGATTGCGATCGCAAAGCTCTATTAGTTGCTTTGGAATCGACTTTTGAAAATGAGAGGGCGTAAAATTCGCCCAAAAAATTTGGCGACGATATCGAGCACATGCTTTCATAAAAGGGCTCTCCTGGCCAAATGGTTTAACTTTGGCAGGTCCCTGCTGTTCTGTTATGAAAGTAGACTTCGTGGGGCAGATTCTGGAAGTGATTGCGATCGCAAAGCTCTATTAGTTGCTTTGGAATCGGCTTTTGAAAAAAATTCTGTGAAAATCGCAAAAATTTTGGGTATCGAAATCGGGCAAAGTCTGCATAAAAAGGCTCTCCTGGTCAAATGGTTTAACTTTGGCAGGTCCCTGCTGTTCTGTTATGAAACTAGAATATCTTTTGCAGATTCTGGAAGTGATTGCGATCGCAAAGCTCTATTAGTTGCTTTGGAATCGACTTTTGAAAATGAGAGGGCGTAAAATTTGCCCAAAAAATTTGGCGACGATATCGAGCACATGCCTTCATAAAAGGGCTCTCCTGGCCAAATGGTTTAACTTTGGCAGGTCCCTGCTGTTCTGTTATGAAAGTAGACTTCGTGGGGCAGATTCTGGAAGTGATTGCGATCGCAAAGCTCTATTAGTTGCTTTGGAATCGGCTTTTGAAAAAAATTCTTTGAAAATCGGAAAAATTTTGGGTATCGAAATCGGGCAAAGTCTGCATAAAAGGGCTCTCCTGGCCAAATGGTTAAACTTTGGCAAGTCCCTGCTGTTCTGTTATGAAACTAGAATATCTTTTGCAGATTCTGGAAGTGATTGCGATCGCAAAGCTCTATTAGTTGCTTTGGAATCGACTTTTGAAAATGAGAGGGCGTAAAATTCGCCCAAAAAATTTGGCGACGATATCGAGCACATGCCTTCATAAAAGGGCTCTCCTGGCCAAATGGTTTAACTTTGGCAGGTCCCTGCTGTTCTGTTATGAAAGTAGACTTCGTGGGGCAGATTCTGGAAGTGATTGCGATCGCAAAGCTCTATTAGTTGCTTTGGAATCGGCTTTTGAAAAAAATTCTGTGAAAATCGCAAAAATTTTGGGTATCGAAATCGGGCAAAGTCTGCATAAAAGTGCTCTCTTGGCCAAATGGTTTAACTTTGGCAGGTCCCTGCTGTTCTGTTATGAAACTAGAATATCTTTTGCAGATTCTGGAAGTGATTGCGATCGCAAAGCTCTATTAGTTGCTTTGGAATCGACTTTTGAAAATGAGAGGGCGTAAAATTCGCCCAAAAAATTTGGCGACGATATCGAGCACATGCCTTCATAAAAGGGCTCTCCTGGCCAAATGGTTTAACTTTGGCAGGTCCCTGCTGTTCTGTTATGAAAGTAGACTTCGTGGGGCAGATTCTGGAAGTGATTGCGATCGCAAAGCTCTATTAGTTGCTTTGGAATCGGCTTTTGAAAAAAATTCTGTGAAAATCGCAAAAATTTTGGGTATCGAAATCGGGCAAAGTCTGCATAAAAGGGCTCTCCTGGACAAATGGTTTAACTTTGGCAGGTCCCTGCTGTTCTGTTATGAAACTAGAATATCTTTTGCAGATTCTGGAAGTGATTGCGATCGCAAAGCTCTATTAGTTGCTTTGGAATCGACTTTTGAAAATGAGAGGGCGTAAAATTCGCCCAAAAAATTTGGCGACGATATCGAGCACATGCCTTCATAAAAGGGCTCTCCTGGCCAAATGGTTTAACTTTGGCAGGTCCCTGCTGTTCTGTTATGAAAGTAGACTTCGTGGGGCAGATTCTGGAAGTGATTGCGATCGCAAAGCTCTATTAGTTGCTTTGGAATCGGCTTTTGAAAAAAATTGTGTGAAAATCGCAAAAATTTTGGGTATCGAAATCGGGCAAAGTCTGCATAAAAGGGCTCTCCTGGCCAAATGGTTTAACTTTGGCAGGTCCCTGCTGTTCTGTTATGAAACTAGAATATCTTTTGCAGATTCTGGAAGTGATTGCGATCGCAAAGCTCTATTAGTTGCTTTGGAATCGACTTTTGAAAATGAGAGGGCGTAAAATTCGCCCAAAAAATTTGGCGACGATATCGAGCACATGCCTTCATAAAAGGGCTCTCCTGGCCAAATGGTTTAACTTTGGCAGGTCCCTGCTGTTCTGTTATGAAACTAGAATATCTTTTGCAGATTCTGGAAGTGATTGCGATCGCAAAGCTCTATTAGTTGCTTTGGAATCGACTTTTGAAAATGAGAGGGCGTAAAATTCGCCCAAAAAATTTGGCGACGATATCGAGCACATGCCTTCATAAAAGGGCTCTCCTGGCCAAATGGTTTAACTTTGGCAGGTCCCTGCTGTTCTGTTATGAAACTAGAATATCTTTTGCAGATTCTGGAAGTGATTGCGATCGCAAAGCTCTATTAGTTGCTTTGGAATCGACTTTTGAAAATGAGAGGGCGTAAAATTCGCCCAAAAAATTTGGCGACGATATCGAGCACATGCCTTCATAAAAGGGCTCTCCTGGCCAAATGGTTTAACTTTGGCAGGTCCCTGCTGTTCTGTTATGAAAGTAGACTTCGTGGGGCAGATTCTGGAAGTGATTGCGATCGCAAAGCTCTATTAGTTGCTTTGGAATCGGCTTTTGAAAAAAATTCTGTGAAAATTGCAAAAATTTTGGGTATCGAAATCGGGCAAAGTCTGCATAAAAGGGCTCTCCTGGCCAAATGGTTTAACTTTGGCAGGTCCCTGCTGTTCTGTTATGAAACTGGAATATCTTTTGCAGATTCTGGAAGTGATTGCGATCGCAAAGCTCTATTAGTTGCTTTGGAATCGACTTTTGAAAATGAGAGGGCGTAAAATTCGCCCAAAAAATTTGGCGACGATATCGAGCACATGCCTTCATAAAAGGGCTCTCCTGGCCAAATGGTTTAACTTTGGCAGGTCCCTGCTGTTCTGTTATGAAAGTAGACTTCGTGGGGCAGATTCTGGAAGTGATTGCGATCGCAAAGCTCTATTAGTTGCTTTGGAATCGGCTTTTGAAAAAAATTCTGTGAAAATCGCAAAAATTTTGGGTATCGAAATCGGGCAAAGTCTGCATAAAAGTGCTCTCCTGGCCAAATGGTTTAACTTTGGCAGGTCCCTGCTGTTCTGTTATGAAACTAGAATATCTTTTGCAGATTCTGGAAGTGATTGCGATCGCAAAGCTCTATTAGTTGCTTTGGAATCGACTTTTGAAAATGAGAGGGCGTAAAATTCGCCCAAAAAATTTGGCGACGATATCGAGCACATGCCTTCATAAAAGGGCTCTCCTGGCCAAATGGTTTAACTTTGGCAGGTCCCTGCTGTTCTGTTATGAAAGTAGACTTCGTGGGGCAGATTCTGAAAGTGATTGCGATCGCAAAGCTCTATTAGTTGCTTTGGAATCGGCTTTTGAAAAAAATTCTGTGAAAATCGCAAAAATTTTGGGTATCGAAATCGGGCAAAGTCTGCATAAAAGGGCTCTCCTGGCCAAATGGTTTAAATTTGGCAGGTCCCTGCTGTTCTGTTATGAAACTAGAATATCTTTTGCAGATTCTGGAAGTGATTGCGATCGCAAAGCTCTATTATTTGCTTTGGAATCGACTTTTGAAAATGAGAGGGCGTAAAATTCGCCCAAAAAATTTGGCGACGATATCGAGCACATGCCTTCATAAAAGGGCTCTCCTGGCCAAATGGTTTAACTTTGGCAGGTCCCTGCTGTTCTGTTATGAAAGTAGACTTCGTGGGGCAGATTCTGGAAGTGATTGCGATCGCAAAGCTCTATTAGTTGCTTTGGAATCGGCTTTTGAAAAAAATTCTGTGAAAATCGGAAAAATTTTGGGTATCGAAATCGGGCAAAGTCTGCATAAAAGGGCTCTCCTGGCCAAATGGTTAAACTTTGGCAAGTCCCTGCTGTTCTGTTATGAAACTAGAATATCTTTTGCAGATTCTGGAAGTGATTGCGATCGCAAAGCTCTATTAGTTGCTTTGGAATCGACTTTTGAAAATGAGAGGGCGTAAAATTCGCCCAAAAAATTTGGCGACGATATCGAGCACATGCCTTCATAAAAGGGCTCTCCTGGCCAAATGGTTTAACTTTGGCAGGTCCCTGCTGTTCTGTTATGAAAGTAGACTTCGTGGGGCAGATTCTGGAAGTGATTGCGATCGCAAAGCTCTATTAGTTGCTTTGGAATCGGCTTTTGAAAAAAATTCTGTGAAAATCGCAAAAATTTTGGGTATCGAAATCGGGCAAAGTCTGCATTAAAGTGCTCTCTTGGCCAAATGGTTTAACTTTGGCAGGTCCCTGCTGTTCTGTTATGAAACTAGAATATCTTTTGCAGATTCTGGAAGTGATTGCGATCGCAAAGCTCTATTAGTTGCTTTGGAATCGACTTTTGAAAATGAGAGGGCGTAAAATTCGCCCAAAAAATTTGGCGACGATATCGAGCACATGCCTTCATAAAAGGGCTCTCCTGGCCAAATGGTTTAACTTTGGCAGGTCCCTGCTGTTCTGTTATGAAAGTAGACTTCGTGGGGCAGATTCTGGAAGTGATTGCGATCGCAAAGCTCTATTAGTTGCTTTGGAATCGGCTTTTGAAAAAAATTCTGTGAAAATCGCAAAAATTTTGGGTATCGAAATCGGGCAAAGTCTGCATAAAAGGGCTCTCCTGGACAAATGGTTTAACTTTGGCAGGTCCCTGCTGTTCTGTTATGAAACTAGAATATCTTTTGCAGATTCTGGAAGTGATTGCGATCGCAAAGCTCTATTAGTTGCTTTGGAATCGACTTTTGAAAATGAGAGGGCGTAAAATTCGCCCAAAAAATTTGGCGACGATATCGAGCACATGCCTTCATAAAAGGGCTCTCCTGGCCAAATGGTTTAACTTTGGCAGGTCCCTGCTGTTCTGTTATGAAAGTAGACTTCGTGGGGCAAATTCTGGAAGTGATTGCGATCGCAAAGCTCTATTAGTTGCTTTGGAATCGGCTTTTGAAAAAAATTGTGTGAAAATCGCAAAAATTTTGGGTATCGAAATCGGGCAAAGTCTGCATAAAGAGGCTCTCCTGGCCAAATGGTTTAACTTTGGCAGGTCCCTGCTGTTCTGTTATGAAACTAGAATATCTTTTGCAGATTCTGGAAGTGATTGCGATCGCAAAGCTCTATTAGTTGCTTTGGAATCGACTTTTGAAAATGAGAGGGCGTAAAATTCGCCCAAAAAATTTGGCGACGATATCGGGCAAAGTCTGCATAAAAGGGCTCTCCTGGCCAAATGGTTTAACTTTGGCAGGTCCCTGCTGTTCTGTTATGAAACTAGAATATCTTTTGCAGATTCTGGAAGTGATTGCGATCGCAAAGCTCTATTAGTTGCTTTGGAATCGACTTTTGAAAATGAGAGGGCGTAAAATTCGCCCAAAAAATTTGGCGACGATATCGAGCACATGCCTTCATAAAAGGGCTCTCCTGGCCAAATGGTTTAACTTTCGCAGGTCCCTGCTGTTCTGTTATGAAAGTAGACTTCGTGGGGCAGATTCTGGAAGTGATTGCGATCGCAAAGCTCTATTAGTTGCTTTGGAATCGGCTTTTGAAAAAAATTCTGTGAAAATCGCAAAAATTTTGGGTATCGAAATCGGGCAAAGTCTGCATAAAAGGGCTCTCCTGGCCAAATGGTTTAACTTTGGCAGGTCCCTGCTGTTCTGTTATGAAACTAGAATATCTTTTGCAGATTCTGGAAGTGATTGCGATCGCAAAGCTCTATTAGTTGCTTTGGAATCGACTTTTGAAAATGAGAGGGCGTAAAAATCGCCCAAAAAATTTGGCGACGATATCGAGCACATGCCTTCATAAAAGGGCTCTCCTGGCCAAATGGTTTAACTTTGGCAGGTCCCTACTGTTCTGTTATGAAAGTAGACTTCGTGGGGCAGATTCTGGAAGTGATTGCGATCGCAAAGCTCTATTAGTTGCTTTGGAATCGGCTTTTGAAAAAAATTCTGTGAAAATCGCAAAAATTTTGGGTATCGAAATCGGGCAAAGTCTGCATAAAAGGGCTCTCCTGGCCAAATGGTTTAACTTTGGCAGGTCCCTGCTGTTCTGTTATGAAACTAGAATATCTTTTGCAGATTCTGGAAGTGATTGCGATCGCAAAGCTCTATTAGTTGCTTTGGAATCGACTTTTGAAAATGAGAGGGCGTAAAATTCGCCCAAAAAATTTGGCGACGATATCGAGCACATGCCTTCATAAAAGGGCTCTCCTGGCCAAATGGTTTAACTTTGGCAGGTCCCTGCTGTTCTGTTATGAAAGTAGACTTCGTGGGGCAGATTCTGGAAGTGATTGCGATCGCAAAGCTCTATTAGTTGCTTTGGAATCGGCTTTTGAAAAAAATTCTGTGAAAATCGCAAAAATTTTGGGTATCGAAATCGGGCAAAGTCTGCATAAAAGGGCTCTCCTGGCCAAATGGTTTAACTTTGGCAGGTCCCTGCTGTTCTGTTATGAAACTAGAATATCTTTTGCAGATTCTGGAAGTGATTGCGATCGCAAAGCTCTATTAGTTGCTTTGGAATCGACTTTTGAAAATGAGAGGGCGTAAAATTCGCCCAAAAAATTCGGCGACGATATCGAGCACATGCCTTCATAAAAGGGCTCTCCTGGCCAAATGGTTTAACTTTGGCAGGTCCCTGCTGTTCTGTTATGAAAGTAGACTTCGTGGGGCAGATTCTGGAAGTGATTGCGATCGCAAAGCTCTATTAGTTGCTTTGGAATCGGCTTTTGAAAAAAATTCTGTGAAAATCGCAAAAATTTTGGGTATCGAAATCGGGCAAAGTCTGCATAAAAGGGCTCTCCTGGCCAAATGGTTTAACTTTGGCAGGTCCCTGCTGTTCTGTTATGAAACTAGAATATCTTTTGCAGATTCTGGAAGTGATTGCGATCGCAAAGCTTTATTAGTTGCTTTGGAATCGACTTTTGAAAATGAGAGGGCGTAAAATTCGCCCAAAAAATTTGGCGACGATATCGAGCACATGCCTTCATAAAAGGGCTCTCCTGGCCAAATGGTTTAACTTTGGCAGGTCCCTGCTGTTCTGTTATGAAAGTAGACTTCGTGGGGCAGATTCTGGAAGTGATTGCGATCGCAAAGCTCTATTAGTTGCTTTGGAATCGGCTTTTGAAAAAAATTCTGTGAAAATCGCAAAAATTTTGGGTATCGAAATCGGGCAAAGTCTGCATAAAAGGGCTCTCCTGGCCAAATGGTTTAACTTTGGCAGGTCCCTGCTGTTCTGTTATGAAACTAGAATATCTTTTGCAGATTCTGGAAGTGATTGCGATCGCAAAGCTCTATTAGTTGCTTTGGAATCGACTTTTGAAAATGAGAGGGCGTAAAATTCGCCCAAAAAATTTGGCGACGATATCGAGCACATGCCTTCATAAAAGGGCTCTCCTGGCCAAATGGTTTAACTTTGGCAGGTCCCTGCTGTTCTGTTATGAAAGTAGACTTCGTGGGGCAGATTCTGGAAGTGATTGCGATCGAAAAGCTCTATTAGTTGCTTTGGAATCGGCTTTTGAAAAAAATTCTGTGAAAATCGCAAAAATTTTGGGTATAGAAATCGGGCAAAGTCTGCATAAAAGGGCTCTCCTGGCCAAATGGTTTAACTTTGGCAGGTCCCTGCTGTTCTGTTATGAAACTAGAATATCTTTTGCAGATTCTGGAAGTGATTGCGATCGCAAAGCTTTATTAGTTGCTTTGGAATCGACTTTTGAAAATGAGAGGGCGTAAAATTCGCCCAAAAAATTTGGCGACGATATCGAGCACATGCCTTCATAAAAGGGCTCTCCTGGCCAAATGGTTTAACTTTGGCAGGTCCCTGCTGTTCTGTTATGAAAGTAGACTTCGTGGGGCAGATTCTGGAAGTGATTGCGATCGCAAAGCTCTATTAGTTGCTTTGGAATCGGCTTTTGAAAAAAATTCTGTGAAAATCGCAAAAATTTTGGGTATCGAAATCGGGCAAAGTCTGCATAAAAGGGCTCTCCTGGCCAAATGGTTTAACTTTGGCAGGTCCCTGCTGTTCTGTTATGAAACTAGAATATCTTTTGCAGATTCTGGAAGTGATTGCGATCGCAAAGCTCTATTAGTTGCTTTGGAATCGACTTTTGAAAATGAGAGGGCGTAAAATTCGCCCAAAAAATTTGGCGACGATATCGAGCACATGCCTTCATAAAAGGGCTCTCCTGGCCAAATGGTTTAACTTTGGCAGGTCCCTGCTGTTCTGTTATGAAAGTAGACTTCGTGGGGCAGATTCTGGAAGTGATTGCGATCGCAAAGCTCTATTAGTTGCTTTGGAATCGGCTTTTGAAAAAAATTCTGTGAAAATCGCAAAAATTTTGGGTATCGAAATCGGGCAAAGTCTGCATAAAAGGGCTCTCCTGGACAAATGGTTTAACTTTGGCAGGTCCCTGCTGTTCTGTTATGAAACTAGAATATCTTTTGCAGATTCTGGAAGTGATTGCGATCGCAAAGCTCTATTAGTTGCTTTGGAATCGACTTTTGAAAATGAGAGGGCGTAAAATTCGCCCAAAAAATTTGGCGACGATATCGAGCACATGCCTTCATAAAAGGGCTCTCCTGGCCAAATGGTTTAACTTTGGCAGGTCCCTGCTGTTCTGTTATGAAAGTAGACTTCGTGGGGCAAATTCTGGAAGTGATTGCGATCGCAAAGCTCTATTAGTTGCTTTGGAATCGGCTTTTGAAAAAAATTGTGTGAAAATCGCAAAAATTTTGGGTATCGAAATCGGGCAAAGTCTGCATAAAGAGGCTCTCCTGGCCAAATGGTTTAACTTTGGCAGGTCCCTGCTGTTCTGTTATGAAACTAGAATATCTTTTGCAGATTCTGGAAGTGATTGCGATCGCAAAGCTCTATTAGTTGCTTTGGAATCGACTTTTGAAAATGAGAGGGCGTAAAATTCGCCCAAAAAATTTGGCGACGATATCGGGCAAAGTCTGCATAAAAGGGCTCTCCTGGCCAAATGGTTTAACTTTGGCAGGTCCCTGCTGTTCTGTTATGAAACTAGAATATCTTTTGCAGATTCTGGAAGTGATTGCGATCGCAAAGCTCTATTAGTTGCTTTGGAATCGACTTTTGAAAATGAGAGGGCGTAAAATTCGCCCAAAAAATTTGGCGACGATATCGAGCACATGCCTTCATAAAAGGGCTCTCCTGGCCAAATGGTTTAACTTTCGCAGGTCCCTGCTGTTCTGTTATGAAAGTAGACTTCGTGGGGCAGATTCTGGAAGTGATTGCGATCGCAAAGCTCTATTAGTTGCTTTGGAATCGGCTTTTGAAAAAAATTCTGTGAAAATCGCAAAAATTTTGGGTATCGAAATCGGGCAAAGTCTGCATAAAAGGGCTCTCCTGGCCAAATGGTTTAACTTTGGCAGGTCCCTGCTGTTCTGTTATGAAACTAGAATATCTTTTGCAGATTCTGGAAGTGATTGCGATCGCAAAGCTCTATTAGTTGCTTTGGAATCGACTTTTGAAAATGAGAGGGCGTAAAAATCGCCCAAAAAATTTGGCGACGATATCGAGCACATGCCTTCATAAAAGGGCTCTCCTGGCCAAATGGTTTAACTTTGGCAGGTCCCTACTGTTCTGTTATGAAAGTAGACTTCGTGGGGCAGATTCTGGAAGTGATTGCGATCGCAAAGCTCTATTAGTTGCTTTGGAATCGGCTTTTGAAAAAAATTCTGTGAAAATCGCAAAAATTTTGGGTATCGAAATCGGGCAAAGTCTGCATAAAAGGGCTCTCCTGGCCAAATGGTTTAACTTTGGCAGGTCCCTGCTGTTCTGTTATGAAACTAGAATATCTTTTGCAGATTCTGGAAGTGATTGCGATCGCAAAGCTCTATTAGTTGCTTTGGAATCGACTTTTGAAAATGAGAGGGCGTAAAATTCGCCCAAAAAATTTGGCGACGATATCGAGCACATGCCTTCATAAAAGGGCTCTCCTGGCCAAATGGTTTAACTTTGGCAGGTCCCTGCTGTTCTGTTATGAAAGTAGACTTCGTGGGGCAGATTCTGGAAGTGATTGCGATCGCAAAGCTCTATTAGTTGCTTTGGAATCGGCTTTTGAAAAAAATTCTGTGAAAATCGCAAAAATTTTGGGTATCGAAATCGGGCAAAGTCTGCATAAAAGGGCTCTCCTGGCCAAATGGTTTAACTTTGGCAGGTCCCTGCTGTTCTGTTATGAAACTAGAATATCTTTTGCAGATTCTGGAAGTGATTGCGATCGCAAAGCTCTATTAGTTGCTTTGGAATCGACTTTTGAAAATGAGAGGGCGTAAAATTCGCCCAAAAAATTCGGCGACGATATCGAGCACATGCCTTCATAAAAGGGCTCTCCTGGCCAAATGGTTTAACTTTGGCAGGTCCCTGCTGTTCTGTTATGAAAGTAGACTTCGTGGGGCAGATTCTGGAAGTGATTGCGATCGCAAAGCTCTATTAGTTGCTTTGGAATCGGCTTTTGAAAAAAATTCTGTGAAAATCGCAAAAATTTTGGGTATCGAAATCGGGCAAAGTCTGCATAAAAGGGCTCTCCTGGCCAAATGGTTTAACTTTGGCAGGTCCCTGCTGTTCTGTTATGAAACTAGAATATCTTTTGCAGATTCTGGAAGTGATTGCGATCGCAAAGCTTTATTAGTTGCTTTGGAATCGACTTTTGAAAATGAGAGGGCGTAAAATTCGCCCAAAAAATTTGGCGACGATATCGAGCACATGCCTTCATAAAAGGGCTCTCCTGGCCAAATGGTTTAACTTTGGCAGGTCCCTGCTGTTCTGTTATGAAAGTAGACTTCGTGGGGCAGATTCTGGAAGTGATTGCGATCGCAAAGCTCTATTAGTTGCTTTGGAATCGGCTTTTGAAAAAAATTCTGTGAAAATCGCAAAAATTTTGGGTATCGAAATCGGGCAAAGTCTGCATAAAAGGGCTCTCCTGGCCAAATGGTTTAACTTTGGCAGGTCCCTGCTGTTCTGTTATGAAACTAGAATATCTTTTGCAGATTCTGGAAGTGATTGCGATCGCAAAGCTCTATTAGTTGCTTTGGAATCGACTTTTGAAAATGAGAGGGCGTAAAATTCGCCCAAAAAATTTGGCGACGATATCGAGCACATGCCTTCATAAAAGGGCTCTCCTGGCCAAATGGTTTAACTTTGGCAGGTCCCTGCTGTTCTGTTATGAAAGTAGACTTCGTGGGGCAGATTCTGGAAGTGATTGCGATCGAAAAGCTCTATTAGTTGCTTTGGAATCGGCTTTTGAAAAAAATTCTGTGAAAATCGCAAAAATTTTGGGTATAGAAATCGGGCAAAGTCTGCATAAAAGGGCTCTCCTGGCCAAATGGTTTAACTTTGGCAGGTCCCTGCTGTTCTGTTATGAAACTAGAATATCTTTTGCAGATTCTGGAAGTGATTGCGATCGCAAAGCTTTATTAGTTGCTTTGGAATCGACTTTTGAAAATGAGAGGGCGTAAAATTCGCCCAAAAAATTTGGCGACGATATCGAGCACATGCCTTCATAAAAGGGCTCTCCTGGCCAAATGGTTTAACTTTGGCAGGTCCCTGCTGTTCTGTTATGAAAGTAGACTTCGTGGGGCAGATTCTGGAAGTGATTGCGATCGCAAAGCTCTATTAGTTGCTTTGGAATCGGCTTTTGAAAAAAATTCTGTGAAAATCGCAAAAATTTTGGGTATCGAAATCGGGCAAAGTCTGCATAAAAGGGCTCTCCTGGCCAAATGGTTTAACTTTGGCAGGTCCCTGCTGTTCTGTTATGAAACTAGAATATCTTTTGCAGATTCTGGAAGTGATTGCGATCGCAAAGCTCTATTAGTTGCTTTGGAATCGACTTTTGAAAATGAGAGGGCGTAAAATTCGCCCAAAAAATTTGGCGACGATATCGAGCACATGCCTTCATAAAAGGGCTCTCCTGGCCAAATGGTTTAACTTTGGCAGGTCCCTGCTGTTCTGTTATGAAAGTAGACTTCATGGGGCAGATTCTGGAAGTGATTGCGATCGCAAAGCTCTATTAGTTGCTTTGGAATCGGCTTTTGAAAAAAATTCTGTGAAAATCGCAAAAATTTTGGGTATCGAAATCGGGCAAAGTCTGCATAAAAGGGCTCTCCTGGCCAAATGGTTTAACTTTGGCAGGTCCCTGCTGTTCTGTTATGAAACTAGAATATCTTTTGCAGATTCTGGAAGTGATTGCGATCGCAAAGCTCTATTAGTTGCTTTGGAATCGACTTTTGAAAATGAGAGGGCGTAAAATTCGCCCAAAAAATTTGGCGACGATATCGAGCACATGCCTTCATAAAAGGGCTCTCCTGGCCAAATGGTTTAACTTTGGCAGGTCCCTGCTGTTCTGTTATGAAAGTAGACTTCGTGGGGCAGATTCTGGAAGTGATTGCGATCGCAAAGCTCTATTAGTTGCTTTGGAATCGGCTTTTGAAAAAAATTCTGTGAAAATCGCAAAAATTTTGGGTATAGAAATCGGGCAAAGTCTGCATAAAAGGGCTCTCCTGGCCAAATGGTTTAACTTTGGCAGGTCCCTGCTGTTCTGTTATGAAACTAGAATATCTTTTGCAGATTCTGGAAGTGATTGCGATCGCAAAGCTCTATTAGTTGCTTTGGAATCGACTTTTGAAAATGAGAGGGCGTAAAATTCGCCCAAAAAATTTGGCGACGATATCGAGCACATGCCTTCATAAAAGGGCTCTCCTGGCCAAATGGTTTAACTTTGGCAGGTCCCTGCTGTTCTGTTATGAAAGTAGACTTCGTGGGGCAGATTCTGGAAGTGATTGCGATCGCAAAGCTCTATTAGTTGCTTTGGAATCGGCTTTTGAAAAAAATTCTGTGAAAATCGCAAAAATTTTGGGTATAGAAATCGGGCAAAGTCTGCATAAAAGGGCTCTCCTGGCCAAATGGTTTAACTTTGGCAGGTCCCTGCTGTTCTGTTATGAAACTAGAATATCTTTTGCAGATTCTGGAAGTGATTGCGATCGCAAAGCTCTATTAGTTGCTTTGGAATCGACTTTTGAAAATGAGAGGGCGTAAAATTCGCCCAAAAAATTTGGCGACGATATCGAGCACATGCCTTCATAAAAGGGCTCTCCTGGCCAAATGGTTTAACTTTGGCAGGTCCCTGCTGTTCTGTTATGAAAGTAGACTTCGTGGGGCAGATTCTGGAAGTGATTGCGATCGCAAAGCTCTATTAGTTGCTTTGGAATCGGCTTTTGAAAAAAATTCTGTGAAAATCGCAAAAATTTTGGGTATAGAAATCGGGCAAAGTCTGCATAAAAGGGCTCTCCTGGCCAAATGGTTTAACTTTGGCAGGTCCCTGCTGTTCTGTTATGAAACTAGAATATCTTTTGCAGATTCTGGAAGTGATTGCGATCGCAAAGCTCTATTAGTTGCTTTGGAATCGACTTTTGAAAATAAAAGGCCGTAAAATTCGCCCAAAAAATTTGGCGACGATATCGAGCACATGCCTTCATAAAAGGGCTCTCCTGGCCAAATGGTTTAACTTTGGCAGGTCCCTGCTGTTCTGTTATGAAAGTAGACTTCGTGGGGCAGATTCTGGAAGTGATTGCGATCGCAAAGCTCTATTAGTTGCTTTGGAATCGGCTTTTGAAAAAAATTCTGTGAAAATCGCAAAAATTTTGGGTATCGAAATCGGGCAAAGTCTGCATAAAAGGGCTCTCCTGGCCAAATGGTTTAACTTTGGCAGGTCCCTGCTGTTCTGTTATGAAACTAGAATATCTTTTGCAGATTCTGGAAGTGATTGCGATCGCAAAGCTCTATTAGTTGCTTTGGAATCGACTTTTGAAAATGAGAGGGCGTAAAATTCGCCCAAAAAATTTGGCGACGATATCGAGCACATGCCTTCATAAAAGGGCTCTCCTGGCCAAATGGTTTAACTTTGGCAGGTCCCTGCTGTTCTGTTATGAAAGTAGACTTCGTGGGGAAGATTCTGGAAGTGATTGCGATCGCAAAGCTCTATTAGTTGCTTTGGAATCGGCTTTTGAAAAAAATTCTGTGAAAATCGCAAAAATTTTGGGTATCGAAATCGGGCAAAGTCTGCATAAAAGGGCTCTCCTGGCCAAATGGTTTAACTTTGGCAGGTCCCTGCTGTTCTGTTATGAAACTAGAATATCTTTTGCAGATTCTGGAAGTGATTGCGATCGCAAAGCTTTATTAGTTGCTTTGGAATCGACTTTTGAAAATGAGAGGGCGTAAAATTCGCCCAAAAAATTTGGCGACGATATCGAGCACATGCCTTCATAAAAGGGCTCTCCTGGCCAAATGGTTTAACTTTGGCAGGTCCCTGCTGTTCTGTTATGAAAGTAGACTTCGTGGGGCAGATTCTGGAAGTGATTGCGATCGCAAAGCTCTATTAGTTGCTTTGGAATCGGCTTTTGAAAAAAATTCTGTGAAAATCGCAAAAATTTTGGGTATCGAAATCGGGCAAAGTCTGCATAAAAGGGCTCTCCTGGCCAAATGGTTTAACTTTGGCAGGTCCCTGCTGTTCTGTTATGAAACTAGAATATCTTTTGCAGATTCTGGAAGTGATTGCGATCGCAAAGCTCTATTAGTTGCTTTGGAATCGACTTTTGAAAATGAGAGGGCGTAAAATTCGCCCAAAAAATTTGGCGACGATATCGAGCACATGCCTTCATAAAAGGGCTCTCCTGGCCAAATGGTTTAACTTTGGCAGGTCCCTGCTGTTCTGTTATGAAAGTAGACTTCGTGGGGCAGATTCTGGAAGTGATTGCGATCGAAAAGCTCTATTAGTTGCTTTGGAATCGGCTTTTGAAAAAAATTCTGTGAAAATCGCAAAAATTTTGGGTATAGAAATCGGGCAAAGTCTGCATAAAAGGGCTCTCCTGGCCAAATGGTTTAACTTTGGCAGGTCCCTGCTGTTCTGTTATGAAACTAGAATATCTTTTGCAGATTCTGGAAGTGATTGCGATCGCAAAGCTTTATTAGTTGCTTTGGAATCGACTTTTGAAAATGAGAGGGCGTAAAATTCGCCCAAAAAATTTGGCGACGATATCGAGCACATGCCTTCATAAAAGGGCTCTCCTGGCCAAATGGTTTAACTTTGGCAGGTCCCTGCTGTTCTGTTATGAAAGTAGACTTCGTGGGGCAGATTCTGGAAGTGATTGCGATCGCAAAGCTCTATTAGTTGCTTTGGAATCGGCTTTTGAAAAAAATTCTGTGAAAATCGCAAAAATTTTGGGTATCGAAATCGGGCAAAGTCTGCATAAAAGGGCTCTCCTGGCCAAATGGTTTAACTTTGGCAGGTCCCTGCTGTTCTGTTATGAAACTAGAATATCTTTTGCAGATTCTGGAAGTGATTGCGATCGCAAAGCTCTATTAGTTGCTTTGGAATCGACTTTTGAAAATGAGAGGGCGTAAAATTCGCCCAAAAAATTTGGCGACGATATCGAGCACATGCCTTCATAAAAGGGCTCTCCTGGCCAAATGGTTTAACTTTGGCAGGTCCCTGCTGTTCTGTTATGAAAGTAGACTTCATGGGGCAGATTCTGGAAGTGATTGCGATCGCAAAGCTCTATTAGTTGCTTTGGAATCGGCTTTTGAAAAAAATTCTGTGAAAATCGCAAAAATTTTGGGTATCGAAATCGGGCAAAGTCTGCATAAAAGGGCTCTCCTGGCCAAATGGTTTAACTTTGGCAGGTCCCTGCTGTTCTGTTATGAAACTAGAATATCTTTTGCAGATTCTGGAAGTGATTGCGATCGCAAAGCTCTATTAGTTGCTTTGGAATCGACTTTTGAAAATGAGAGGGCGTAAAATTCGCCCAAAAAATTTGGCGACGATATCGAGCACATGCCTTCATAAAAGGGCTCTCCTGGCCAAATGGTTTAACTTTGGCAGGTCCCTGCTGTTCTGTTATGAAAGTAGACTTCGTGGGGCAGATTCTGGAAGTGATTGCGATCGCAAAGCTCTATTAGTTGCTTTGGAATCGGCTTTTGAAAAAAATTCTGTGAAAATCGCAAAAATTTTGGGTATAGAAATCGGGCAAAGTCTGCATAAAAGGGCTCTCCTGGCCAAATGGTTTAACTTTGGCAGGTCCCTGCTGTTCTGTTATGAAACTAGAATATCTTTTGCAGATTCTGGAAGTGATTGCGATCGCAAAGCTCTATTAGTTGCTTTGGAATCGACTTTTGAAAATGAGAGGGCGTAAAATTCGCCCAAAAAATTTGGCGACGATATCGAGCACATGCCTTCATAAAAGGGCTCTCCTGGCCAAATGGTTTAACTTTGGCAGGTCCCTGCTGTTCTGTTATGAAAGTAGACTTCGTGGGGCAGATTCTGGAAGTGATTGCGATCGCAAAGCTCTATTAGTTGCTTTGGAATCGGCTTTTGAAAAAAATTCTGTGAAAATCGCAAAAATTTTGGGTATAGAAATCGGGCAAAGTCTGCATAAAAGGGCTCTCCTGGCCAAATGGTTTAACTTTGGCAGGTCCCTGCTGTTCTGTTATGAAACTAGAATATCTTTTGCAGATTCTGGAAGTGATTGCGATCGCAAAGCTCTATTAGTTGCTTTGGAATCGACTTTTGAAAATGAGAGGGCGTAAAATTCGCCCAAAAAATTTGGCGACGATATCGAGCACATGCCTTCATAAAAGGGCTCTCCTGGCCAAATGGTTTAACTTTGGCAGGTCCCTGCTGTTCTGTTATGAAAGTAGACTTCGTGGGGCAGATTCTGGAAGTGATTGCGATCGCAAAGCTCTATTAGTTGCTTTGGAATCGGCTTTTGAAAAAAATTCTGTGAAAATCGCAAAAATTTTGGGTATAGAAATCGGGCAAAGTCTGCATAAAAGGGCTCTCCTGGCCAAATGGTTTAACTTTGGCAGGTCCCTGCTGTTCTGTTATGAAACTAGAATATCTTTTGCAGATTCTGGAAGTGATTGCGATCGCAAAGCTCTATTAGTTGCTTTGGAATCGACTTTTGAAAATAAAAGGCCGTAAAATTCGCCCAAAAAATTTGGCGACGATATCGAGCACATGCCTTCATAAAAGGGCTCTCCTGGCCAAATGGTTTAACTTTGGCAGGTCCCTGCTGTTCTGTTATGAAAGTAGACTTCGTGGGGCAGATTCTGGAAGTGATTGCGATCGCAAAGCTCTATTAGTTGCTTTGGAATCGGCTTTTGAAAAAAATTCTGTGAAAATCGCAAAAATTTTGGGTATCGAAATCGGGCAAAGTCTGCATAAAAGGGCTCTCCTGGCCAAATGGTTTAACTTTGGCAGGTCCCTGCTGTTCTGTTATGAAACTAGAATATCTTTTGCAGATTCTGGAAGTGATTGCGATCGCAAAGCTCTATTAGTTGCTTTGGAATCGACTTTTGAAAATGAGAGGGCGTAAAATTCGCCCAAAAAATTTGGCGACGATATCGAGCACATGCCTTCATAAAAGGGCTCTCCTGGCCAAATGGTTTAACTTTGGCAGGTCCCTGCTGTTCTGTTATGAAAGTAGACTTCGTGGGGAAGATTCTGGAAGTGATTGCGATCGCAAAGCTCTATTAGTTGCTTTGGAATCGGCTTTTGAAAAAAATTCTGTGAAAATCGCAAAAATTTTGGGTATCGAAATCGGGCAAAGTCTGCATAAAAGGGCTCTCCTGGCCAAATGGTTTAACTTTGGCAGGTCCCTGCTGTTCCGTTATGAAACTAGAATATCTTTTGCAGATTCTGGAAGTGATTGCGATCGCAAAGCTCTATTAGTTGCTTTGGAATCGACTTTTGAAAATGAGAGGGCGTAAAATTCGCCCAAAAAATTTGGCGACGATATCGAGCACATGCCTTCATAAAAGGGCTCTCCTGGCCAAATGGTTTAACTTTGGCAGGTCCCTGCTGTTCTGTTATGAAAGTAGACTTCGTGGGGCAGATTCTGGAAGTGATTGCGATCGCAAAGCTCTATTAGTTGCTTTGGAATCGGCTTTTGAAAAAAATTCTGTGAAAATCGCAAAAATTTTGGGTATCGAAATCGGGCAAAGTCTGCATAAAAGGGCTCTCCTGGCCAAATGGTTTAACTTTGGCAGGTCCCTGCTGTTCTGTTATGAAACTAGAATATCTTTTGCAGATTCTGGAAGTGATTGCGATCGCAAAGCTCTATTAGTTGCTTTGGAATCGACTTTTGAAAATGAGAGGGCGTAAAATTCGCCCAAAAAATTTGGCGACGATATCGAGCATATGCCTTCATAAAAGGGCTCTCCTGGCCAAATGGTTTAACTTTGGCAGGTCCCTGCTGTTCTGTTATGAAAGTAGACTTCGTGGGGCAGATTCTGGAAGTGATTGCGATCGCAAAGCTCTATTAGTTGCTTTGGAATCGGCTTTTGAAAAAAATTCTGTGAAAATCGCAAAAATTTTGGGTATCGAAATCGGGCAAAGTCTGCATAAAAGGGCTCTCCTGGCCAAATGGTTTAACTTTGGCAGGTCCCTGCTGTTCTGTTATGAAACTAGAATATCTTTTGCAGATTCTGGAAGTGATTGCGATCGCAAAGCTCTATTAGTTGCTTTGGAATCGACTTTTGAAAATGAGAGGGCGTAAAATTCGCCCAAAAAATTTGGCGACGATATCGAGCACATGCCTTCATAAAAGGGCTCTCCTGGCCAAATGGTTTAACTTTGGCACGTCCCTGCTGTTCTGTTATGAAAGTAGACTTCGTGGGGCAGATTCTGGAAGTGATTGCGATCGCAAAGCTCTATTAGTTGCTTTGGAATCGGCTTTTGAAAAAAATTCTGTGAAAATCGCAAAAATTTTGGGTATCGAAATCGGGCAAAGTCTGCATAAAAGGGCTCTCCTGGCCAAATGGTTTAACTGTGGCAGGTCCCTGCTGTTCTGTTATGAAACAAGAATATCTTTTGCAGATTCTGGAAGTGATTGCGATCGCAAAGCTCTATTAGTTGCTTTGGAATCGACTTTTGAAAATGAGAGGGCGTAAAATTCGCCCAAAAAATTTGGCGACGATATCGAGCACATGCCTTCATAAAAGGGCTCTCCTGGCCAAATGGTTTAACTTTGGCAGGTCCCTGCTGTTCTGTTATGAAAGTAGACTTCGTGGGGCAGATTCTGGAAGTGATTGCGATCGCAAAGCTCTATTAGTTGCTTTGGAATCGGCTTTTGAAAAAAATTCTGTGAAAATCGCAAAAATTTTGGGTATCGAAATCGGGCAAAGTCTGCATAAAAGGGCTCTCCTGGCCAAATGGTTTAACTTTGGCAGGTCCCTGCTGTTCTGTTATGAAACTAGAATATCTTTTGCAGATTCTGGAAGTGAGTGCGATCGCAAAGCTCTATTAGTTGCTTTGGAATCGACTTTTGAAAATGAGAGGGCGTAAAATTCGCCCAAAAAATTTGGCGACGATATCGAGCACATGCCTTCATAAAAGGGCTCTCCTGGCCAAATGGTTTAACTTTGGCAGGTCCCTGCTGTTCTGTTATGAAAGTAGACTTCGTGGGGCAGATTCTGGAAGTGATTGCGATCGCAAAGCTCTATTAGTTGCTTTGGAATCGGCTTTTGAAAAAAATTCTGTGAAAATCGCAAAAATTTTGGGTATCGAAATCGGGCAAAGTTTGCATAAAAGGGCTCTCCTGGCCAAATGGTTTAACTTTGGCAGGTCCCTGCTGTTCTGTTATGAAACTAGAATATCTTTTGCAGATTCTGGAAGTGATTGCGATCGCAAAGCTCTATTAGTTGCTTTGGAATCGACTTTTGAAAATGAGAGGGCGTAAAATTCGCCCAAAAAATTTGGCGACGATATCGAGCACATGCCTTCATAAAAGGGCTCTCCTGGCCAAATGGTTTAACTTTGGCAGGTCCCTGCTGTTCTGTTATGAAAGTAGACTTCGTGGGGCAGATTCTGGAAGTGATTGCGATCGCAAAGCTCTACTAGTTGCTTTGGAATCGGCTTTTGAAAAGAATTCTGTGAAAATCGCAAAAATTTTGGGTATCGAAATCGGGCAAAGTCTGCATAAAAGGGCTCTCCTGGCCAAATGGTTTAACTTTGGCAGGTCCCTGCTGTTCTGTTATGAAACTAGAATATCTTTTGCAGATTCTGGAAGTGATTGCGATCGCAAAGCTCTATTAGTTGCTTTGGAATCGACTTTTGAAAATGAGAGGGCGTAAAATTCGCCCAAAAAATTTGGCGACGATATCGAGCACATGCCTTCATAAAAGGGCTCTCCTGGCCAAATGGTTTAACTTTGGCAGGTCCCTGCTGTTCTGTTATGAAAGTAGACTTCGTGGGGCAGATTCTGGAAGTGATTGCGATCGCAAAGCTCTATTAGTTGCTTTGGAATCGGCTTTTGAAAAAAATTCTGTGAAAATCGCAAAAATTTTGGGTATCGAAATCGGGCAAAGTCTGCATAAAAGGGCTCTCCTGGCCAAATGGTTTAACTTTGGCAGGTCCCTGCTGTTCTGTTATGAAACTAGAATATCTTTTGCAGATTCTGGAAGTGATTGCGATCGCAAAGCTCTATTAGTTGCTTTGGAATCGACTTTTGAAAATGAGAGGGCGTAAAATTCGCCCAAAAAATTTGGCGACGATATCGAGCACATGCCTTCATAAAAGGGCTCTCCTGGCCAAATGGTTTAAATTTGGCAGGTCCCTGCTGTTCTGTTATGAAAGTAGACTTCGTGGGGCAGATTCTGGAAGTGATTGCGATCGCAAAGCTCTATTAGTTGCTTTGGAATCGGCTTTTGAAAAAAATTCTGTGAAAATCGCAAAAATTTTGGGTATCGAAATCGGGCAAAGTCTGCATAAAAGGGCTCTCCTGACCAAATGGTTTAACTTTGGCAGGTCCCTGCTGTTCTGTTATGAAACTAGAATATCTTTTGCAGATTATGGAAGTGATTGCGATCGCAAAGCTCTATTAGTTGCTTTGGAATCGACTTTTGAAAATGAGAGGGCGTAAAATTCGCCCAAAAAATTTGGCGACGATATCGAGCACATGCCTTCATAAAAGGGCTCTCCTGGCCAAATGGTTTAACTTTGGCAGGTCCCTGCTGTTCTGTTATGAAAGTAGACTTCGTGGGGCAGATTCTGGAAGTGATTGCGATCGCAAAGCTCTATTAGTTGCTTTGGAATCGGCTTTTGAAAAAAATTCTGTGAAAATCGCAAAAATTTTGGGTATCGAAATCGGGCAAAGTCTGCATAAAAGGGCTCTCCTGGCCAAATGGTTTAACTTTGGCAGGTCCCTGCTGTTCTGTTATGAAACTAGAATATCTTTTGCAGATTCTGGAAGTGATTGCGATCGCAAAGCTCTATTAGTTGCTTTGGAATCGACTTTTGAAAATGAGAGGGCGTAAAATTCGCCCAAAAAATTTGGCGACGATATCGAGCACATGCCTTCAAAAAACGGCTCTCCTGGCCAAATGGTTTAACTTTGGCAGGTCCCTGCTGTTCTGTTATGAAAGTAGACTTCGTGGGGCAGATTCTGGAAGTGATTGCGATCGCAAAGCTCTATTAGTTGCTTTGGAATCGGCTTTTGAAAAAAATTCTGTGAAAATCGCAAAAATTTTGGGTATCGAAATGGAGCAAAGTCTGCATAAAAGGGCTCTCCTGGCCAAATGGTTTAACTTTGGCAGGTCCCTGCTGTTCTGTTATGAAACTAGAATATCTTTTGCAGATTCTGGAAGTGATTGCGATCGCAAAGCTCTATTAGTTGCTTTGGAATCGACTTTTGAAAATGAGAGGGCGTAAAATTCGCCCAAAAAATTTGGCGACGATATCGAGCACATGCCTTCATAAAAGGGCTCTCCTGGCCAAATGGTTTAACTTTGGCAGGTCCCTGCTGTTCTGTTATGAAAGTAGACTTCGTGGGGCAGATTCTGGAAGTGATTGCGATCGCAAAGCTCTATTAGTTGCTTTGGAATCGGCTTTTGAAAAAAATTCTGTGAAAATCGCAAAAATTTCGGGTATCGAAATCGGGCAAAGTCTGCATAAAAGGGCTCTCCTGGCCAAATGGTTTAACTTTGGCAGGTCCCTGCTGTTCTGTTATGAAACTAGAATATCTTTTGCAGATTCTGGAAGTGATTGCGATCGCAAAGCTCTATTAGTTGCTTTGGAATCGACTTTTGAAAATGAGAGGGCGTAAAATTCGCCCAAAAAATTTGGCGACGATATCGAGCACATGCCTTCATAAAAGGGCTCTCCTGGCCAAATGGTTTAACTTTGGCAGGTCCCTGCTGTTCTGTTATGAAAGTAGACTTCGTGGGGCAGATTCTGGAAGTGATTGCGATCGCAAAGCTCTATTAGTTGCTTTGGAATCGGCTTTTGAAAAAAATTCTGTGAAAATCGCAAAAATTTTGGGTATCGAAATCGGGCAAAGTCTGCATAAAAGGGCTCTCCTGGCCAAATGGTTTAACTTTGGCAGGTCCCTGCTGTTCTGTTATGAAACTAGAATATCTTTTGCAGATTCTGGATGTGATTGCGATCGCAAAGCTCTATTAGTTGCTTTGGAATCGACTTTTGAAAATGAGAGGGCGTAAAATTCGCCCAAAAAATTTGGCGACGATATCGAGCACATGCCTTCATAAAAGGGCTCTCCTGGCCAAATGGTTTAACTTTGGCAGGTCCCTGCTGTTCTGTTATGAAAGTAGACTTCGTGGGGCAGATTCTGGAAGTGATTGCGATCGCAAAGCTCTACTAGTTGCTTTGGAATCGGCTTTTGAAAAGAATTCTGTGAAAATCGCAAAAATTTTGGGTATCGAAATCGGGCAAAGTCTGCATAAAAGGGCTCTCCTGGCCAAATGGTTTAACTTTGGCAGGTCCCTGCTGTTCTGTTATGAAACTAGAATATCTTTTGCAGATTCTGGAAGTGATTGCGATCGCAAAGCTCTATTAGTTGCTTTGGAATCGACTTTTGAAAATGAGAGGGCGTAAAATTCGCCCAAAAAATTTGGCGACGATATCGAGCACATGCCTTCATAAAAGGGCTCTCCTGGCCAAATGGTTTAACTTTGGCAGGTCCCTGCTGTTCTGTTATGAAAGTAGACTTCGTGGGGCAGATTCTGGAAGTGATTGCGATCGCAAAGCTCTATTAGTTGCTTTGGAATCGGCTTTTGAAAAAAATTCTGTGAAAATCGCAAAAATTTTGGGTATCGAAATCGGGCAAAGTCTGCATAAAAGGGCTCTCCTGGCCAAATGGTTTAACTTTGGCAGGTCCCTGCTGTTCTGTTATGAAACTAGAATATCTTTTGCAGATTCTGGAAGTGATTGCGATCGCAAAGCTCTATTAGTTGCTTTGGAATCGACTTTTGAAAATGAGAGGGCGTAAAATTCGCCCAAAAAATTTGGCGACGATATCGAGCACATGCCTTCATAAAAGGGCTCTCCTGGCCAAATGGTTTAACTTTGGCAGGTCCCTGCTGTTCTGTTATGAAAGTAGACTTCGTGGGGCAGATTCTGGAAGTGATTGCGATCGCAAAGCTCTATTAGTTGCTTTGGAATCGGCTTTTGAAAAAAATTCTGTGAAAATCGCAAAAATTTTGGGTATCGAAATCGGGCAAAGTCTGCATAAAAGGGCTCTCCTGGCCAAATGGTTTAACTTTGGCAGGTCCCTGCTGTTCTGTTATGAAACTAGAATATCTTTTGCAGATTCTGGAAGTGATTGCGATCGCAAAGCTCTATTAGTTGCTTTGGAATCGACTTTTGAAAATGAGAGGGCGTAAAATTCGCCCAAAAAATTTGGCGACGATATCGAGCACATGCCTTCATAAAAGGGCTCTCCTGGCCAAATGGTTTAACTTTGGCAGGTCCCTGCTGTTCTGTTATGAAAGTAGACTTCGTGGGGCAGATTCTGGAAGTGATTGCGATCGCAAAGCTCTATTAGTTGCTTTGGAATCGGCTTTTGAAAAAAATTCTGTGAAAATCGCAAAAATTTTGGGTATCGAAATCGGGCAAAGTCTGCATAAAAGGGCTCTCCTGGCCAAATGGTTTAACTTTGGCAGGTCCCTGCTGTTCTGTTATGAAACTAGAATATCTTTTGCAGATTCTGGAAGTGATTGCGATCGCAAAGCTCTATTAGTTGCTTTGGAATCGACTTTTGAAAATGAGAGGGCGTAAAATTCGCCCAAAAAATTTGGCGACGATATCGAGCACATGCCTTCATAAAAGGGCTCTCCTGGCCAAATGGTTTAACTTTGGCAGGTCCCTGCTGTTCTGTTATGAAAGTAGACTTCGTGGGGCAGATTCTGGAAGTGATTGCGATCGCAAAGCTCTATTAGTTGCTTTGGAATCGGCTTTTGAAAAAAATTCTGTGAAAATCGCAAAAATTTTGGGTATCGAAATCGGGCAAAGTCTGCATAAAAGGGCTCTCCTTGCCAAATGGTTTAACTTTGGCAGGTCCCTGCTGTTCTGTTATGAAACTAGAATATCTTTTGCAGATTCTGGAAGTGATTGCGATCGCAAAGCTCTATTAGTTGCTTTGGAATCGACTTTTGAAAATGAGAGGGCGTAAAATTCGCCCAAAAAATTTGGCGACGATATCGAGCACATGCCTTCATAAAAGGGCTCTCCTGGCCAAATGGTTTAACTTTGGCAGGTCCCTGCTGTTCTGTTATGAAAGTAGACTTCGTGGGGCAGATTCTGGAAGTGATTGCGATCGCAAAGCTCTATTAGTTGCTTTGGAATCGGCTTTTGAAAAAAATTCTGTGAAAATCGCAAAAATTTTGGGTATCGAAATCGGGCAAAGTCTGCATAAAAGGGCTCTCCTGGCCAAATGGTTTAACTTTGGCAGGTCCCTGCTGTTCTGTTATGAAACTAGAATATCTTTTGCAGATTCTGGAAGTGATTGCGATCGCAAAGCTCTATTAGTTGCTTTGGAATCGACTTTTGAAAATGAGAGGGCGTAAAATTCGCCAAAAAATTTGGCGACGATATCGAGCACATGCCTTCATAAAAGGGCTCTCCTGGCTAAATGGTTTAACTTTGGCAGGTCCCTGCTGTTCTGTTATGAAAGTAGACTTCGTGGGGCAGATTCTGGAAGTGATTGCGATCGCAAAGCTCTATTAGTTGCTTTGGAATCGGCTTTTGAAAAAAATTCTGTGAAAATCGCAAAAATTTTGGGTATCGAAATGGAGCAAAGTCTGCATAAAAGGGCTCTCCTGGCCAAATGGTTTAACTTTGGCAGGTCCCTGCTGTTCTGTTATGAAACTAGAATATCTTTTGCAGATTCTGGAAGTGATTGCGATCGCAAAGCTCTATTAGTTGCTTTGGAATCGACTTTTGAAAATGAGAGGGCGTAAAATTCGCCCAAAAAATTTGGCGACGATATCGAGCACATGCCTTCATAAAAAGGCTCTCCTGGCCAAATGGTTTAACTTTGGCAGGTCCCTGCTGTTCTGTTATGAAAGTAGACTTCATGGGGCAGATTCTGGAAGTGATTGCGATCGCAAAGCTCTATTAGTTGCTTTGGAATCGGCTTTTGAAAAAAATTCTGTGAAAATCGCAAAAATTTTGGGTATCGAAATCGGGCAAAGTCTGCATAAAAGGGCTCTCCTGGCCAAATGGTTTAACTTTGGCAGGTCCCTGCTGTTCTGTTATGAAACTAGAATATCTTTTGCAGATTCTGGAAGTGATTGCGATCGCAAAGCTCTATTAGTTGCTTTGGAATCGACTTTTGAAAATGAGAGGGCGTAAAATTCGCCCAAAAAATTTGGCGACGATATCGAGCACATGCCTTCATAAAAGGGCTCTCCTGGCCAAATGGTTTAACTTTGGCAGGTCCCTGCTGTTCTGTTATGAAAGTAGACTTCGTGGGGCAGATTCTGGAAGTGATTGCGATCGCAAAGCTCTATTAGTTGCTTTGGAATCGGCTTTTGAAAAAAATTCTGTGAAAATCGCAAAAATTTTGGGTATCGAAATCGGGCAAAGTCTGCATAAAAGGGCTCTCCTGGCCAAATGGTTTAACTTTGGCAGGTCCCTGCTGTTCTGTTATGAAACTAGAATATCTTTTGCAGATTCTGGAAGTGATTGCGATCGCAAAGCTCTATTAGTTGCTTTGGAATCGACTTTTGAAAATGAGAGGGCGTAAAATTCGCCCAAAAAATTTGGCGACGATATCGAGCACATGCCTTCATAAAAGGGCTCTCCTGGCCAAATGGTTTAACTTTGGCAGGTCCCTGCTGTTCTGTTATGAAAGTAGACTTCGTGGGGCAGATTCTGGAAGTGATTGCGATCGCAAAGCTCTATTAGTTGCTTTGGAATCGGCTTTTGAAAAAAATTCTGTGAAAATCGCAAAAATTTTGGGTATCGAAATCGGGCAAAGTCTGCATAAAAGGGCTCTCCTGGCCAAATGGTTTAACTTTGGCAGGTCCCTGCTGTTCTGTTATGAACCTAGAATATCTTTTGCAGATTCTGGAAGTGATTGCGATCGCAAAGCTCTATTAGTTGCTTTGGAATCGACTTTTGAAAATGAGAGGGCGTAAAATTCGCCCAAAAAATTTGGCGACGATATCGAGCACATGCCTTCATAAAAGGGCTCTCCTGGCCAAATGGTTTAACTTTGGCAGGTCCTTGCTGTTCTGTTATGAAAGTAGACTTCGTGGGGCAGATTCTGGAAGTGATTGCGATCGCAAAGCTCTATTAGTTGCTTTGGAATCGGCTTTTGAAAAAAATTCTGTGAAAATCGCAAAAATTTTGGGTATCGAAATCGGGCAAAGTCTGCATAAAAGGGCTCTCCTGGCCAAATGGTTTAACTTTGGCAGGTCCCTGCTGTTCTGTTATGAAACTAGAATATCTTTTGCAGATTCTGGAAGTGATTGCGATCGCAAAGCTCTATTAGTTGCTTTGGAATCGACTTTTGAAAATGAGAGGGCGTAAAATTCGCCCAAAAAATTTGGCGACGATATCGAGCACATGCCTTCATAAAAGGGCTCTCCTGGCCAAATGGTTTAACTTTGGCAGGTCCCTGCTGTTCTGTTATGAAAGTAGACTTCGTGGGGCAGATTCTGGAAGTGATTGCGATCGCAAAGCTCTATTAGTTGCTTTGGAATCGGCTTTTGAAAAAAATTCTGTGAAAATCGCAAAAATTTTGGGTATCGAAATGGAGCAAAGTCTGCATAAAAGGGCTCTCCTGGCCAAATGGTTTAACTTTGGCAGGTCCCTGCTGTTCTGTTATGAAACTAGAATATCTTTTGCAGATTCTGGAAGTGATTGCGATCGCAAAGCTCTATTAGTTGCTTTGGAATCGACTTTTGAAAATGAGAGGGCGTAAAATTCGCCCAAAAAATTTGGCGACGATATCGAGCACATGCCTTCATAAAAAGGCTCTCCTGGCCAAATGGTTTAACTTTGGCAGGTCCCTGCTGTTCTGTTATGAAAGTAGACTTCATGGGGCAGATTCTGGAAGTGATTGCGATCGCAAAGCTCTATTAGTTGCTTTGGAATCGGCTTTTGAAAAAAATTCTGTGAAAATCGCAAAAATTTTGGGTATCGAAATCGGGCAAAGTCTGCATAAAAGGGCTCTCCTGGCCAAATGGTTTAACTTTGGCAGGTCCCTGCTGTTCTGTTATGAAACTAGAATATCTTTTGCAGATTCTGGAAGTGATTGCGATCGCAAAGCTCTATTAGTTGCTTTGGAATCGACTTTTGAAAATGAGAGGGCGTAAAATTCGCCCAAAAAATTTGGCGACGATATCGAGCACATGCCTTCATAAAAGGGCTCTCCTGGCCAAATGGTTTAACTTTGGCAGGTCCCTGCTGTTCTGTTATGAAAGTAGACTTCGTGGGGCAGATTCTGGAAGTGATTGCGATCGCAAAGCTGTATTAGTTGCTTTGGAATCGGCTTTTGAAAAAAGTTCTGTGAAAATCGCAAAAATTTTGGGTATCGAAATCGGGCAAAGTCTGCATAAAAGGGCTCTCCTGGCCAAATGGTTTAACTTTGGCAGGTCCCTGCTGTTCTGTTATGAAACTAGAATATCTTTTGCAGATTCTGGAAGTGATTGCGATCGCAAAGCTCTATTAGTTGCTTTGGAATCGACTTTTGAAAATGAGAGGGCGTAAAATTCGCCCAAAAAATTTGGCGACGATATCGAGCACATGCCTTCATAAAAGGGCTCTCCTGGCCAAATGGTTTAACTTTGGCAGGTCCCTGCTGTTCTGTTATGAAAGTAGACTTCGTGGGGCAGATTCTGGAAGTGATTGCGATCGCAAAGCTCTATTAGTTGCTTTGGAATCGGCTTTTGAAAAAAATTCTGTGAAAATCGCAAAAATTTTGGGTATCGAAATCGGGCAAAGTCTGCATAAAAGGGCTCTCCTGGCCAAATGGTTTAACTTTGGCAGGTCCCTGCTGTTCTGTTATGAAACTAGAATATCTTTTGCAGATTCTGGAAGTGATTGCGATCGCAAAGCTCTATTAGTTGCTTTGGAATCGACTTTTGAAGATGAGAGGGCGTAAAATTCGCCCAAAAAATTTGGCGACGATATCGAGCACATGCCTTCATAAAAGGGCTCTCCTGGCCAAATGGTTTAACTTTGGCAGGTCCCTGCTGTTCTGTTATGAAAGTAGACTTCGTGGGGCAGATTCTGGAAGTGATTGCGATCGCAAAGCTCTATTAGTTGCTTTGGAATCGGCTTTTGAAAAAAATTCTGTGAAAATCGCAAAAATTTTGGGTATCGAAATCGGGCAAAGTCTGCATAAAAGGGCTCTCCTGGCCAAATGGTTTAACTTTGGCAGGTCCCTGCTGTTCTGTTATGAAACTAGAATATCTTTTGCAGATTCTGGAAGTGATTGCGATCGCAAAGCTCTATTAGTTGCTTTGGAATCGACTTTTGAAAATGAGAGGGCGTAAAATTCGCCCAAAAAATTTGGCGACGATATCGAGCACATGCCTTCATAAAAGGGCTCTCCTGGCCAAATGGTTTAACTTTGGCAGGTCCCTGCTGTTCTGTTATGAAAGTAGACTTCGTGGGGCAGATTCTGGAAGTGATTGCGATCGCAAAGCTCTATTAGTTGCTTTGGAATCGGCTTTTGAAAAAAATTCTGTGAAAATCGCAAAAATTTTGGGTATCGAAATGGAGCAAAGTCTGCATAAAAGGGCTCTCCTGGCCAAATGGTTTAACTTTGGCAGGTCCCTGCTGTTCTGTTATGAAACTAGAATATCTTTTGCAGATTCTGGAAGTGATTGCGATCGCAAAGCTCTATTAGTTGCTTTGGAATCGACTTTTGAAAATGAGAGGGCGTAAAATTCGCCCAAAAAATTTGGCGACGATATCGAGCACATGCCTTCATAAAAAGGCTCTCCTGGCCAAATGGTTTAACTTTGGCAGGTCCCTGCTGTTCTGTTATGAAAGTAGACTTCATGGGGCAGATTCTGGAAGTGATTGCGATCGCAAAGCTCTATTAGTTGCTTTGGAATCGGCTTTTGAAAAAAATTCTGTGAAAATCGCAAAAATTTTGGGTATCGAAATCGGGCAAAGTCTGCATAAAAGGGCTCTCCTGGCCAAATGGTTTAACTTTGGCAGGTCCCTGCTGTTCTGTTATAAAACTAGAATATCTTTTGCAGATTCTGGAAGTGATTGCGATCGCAAAGCTCTATTAGTTGCTTTGGAATCGACTTTTGAAAATGAGAGGGCGTAAAATTCGCCCAAAAAATTTGGCGACGATATCGAGCACATGCCTTCATAAAAGGGCTCTCCTGGCCAAATGGTTTAACTTTGGCAGGTCCCTGCTGTTCTGTTATGAAAGTAGACTTCGTGGGGCAGATTCTGGAAGTGATTGCGATCGCAAAGCTCTATTAGTTGCTTTGGAATCGGCTTTTGAAAAAAATTCTGTGAAAATCGCAAAAATTTTGGGTATCGAAATCGGGCAAAGTCTGCATAAAAGGGCTCTCCTGGCCAAATGGTTTAACTTTGGCAGGTCCCTGCTGTTCTGTTATGAAACTAGAATATCTTTTGCAGATTCTGGAAGTGATTGCGATCGCAAAGCTCTATTAGTTGCTTTGGAATCGACTTTTGAAAATGAGAGGGCGTAAAATTCGCCCAAAAAATTTGGCGACGATATCGAGCACATGCCTTCATAAAAGGGCTGTCCTGGCCAAATGGTTTAACTTTGCCAGGTCCCTGCTGTTCTGTTATGAAAGTAGACTTCGTGGGGCAGATTCTGGAAGTGATTGCGATCGCAAAGCTCTATTAGTTGCTTTGGAATCGGCTTTTGAAAAAAATTCTGTGAAAATCGCAAAAATTTTGGGTATCGAAATCGGGCAAAGTCTGCATAAAAGGGCTCTACTGGCCAAATGGTTTAACTTTGGCAGGTCCCTGCTGTTCTGTTATGAAACTAGAATATCTTTTGCAGATTCTGGAAGTGATTGCGATCGCAAAGCTCTATTAGTTGCTTTGGAATCGACTTTTGAAAATGAGAGGGCGTAAAATTCGCCCAAAAAATTTGGCGACGATATCGAGCACATGCCTTCATAAAAGGGCTCTCCTGGCCAAATGGTTTAACTTTGGCAGGTCCCTGCTGTTCTGTTATGAAAGTAGACTTCGTGGGGCAGATTCTGGAAGTGATTGCGATCGCAAAGCTCTATTAGTTGCTTTGGAATCGGCTTTTGAAAAAAATTCTGTGAAAATCGCAAAAATTTTGGGTATCGAAATCGGGCAAAGTCTGCATAAAAGGGCTCTCCTGGCCAAATGGTTTAACTTTGGCAGGTCCCTGCTGTTCTGTTATGAAACTAGAATATCTTTTGCAGATTCTGGAAGTGATTGCGATCGCAAAGCTCTATTAGTTGCTTTGGAATCGACTTTTGAAAATGAGAGGGCGTAAAATTCGCCCAAAAAATTTGGCGACGATATCGAGCACATGCCTTCATAAAAAGGCTCTCCTGGCCAAATGGTTTAACTTTGGCAGGTCCCTGCTGTTCTGTTATGAAAGTAGACTTCATGGGGCAGATTCTGGAAGTGATTGCGATCGCAAAGCTCTATTAGTTGCTTTGGAATCGGCTTTTGAAAAAAATTCTGTGAAAATCGCAAAAATTTTGGGTATCGAAATCGGGCAAAGTCTGCATAAAAGGGCTCTCCTGGCCAAATGGTTTAACTTTGGCAGGTCCCTGCTGTTCTGTTATGAAACTAGAATATCTTTTGCAGATTCTGGAAGTGATTGTGATCGCAAAGCTCTATTAGTTGCTTTGGAATCGACTTTTGAAAATGAGAGGGCGTAAAATTCGCCCAAAAAATTTGGCGACGATATCGAGCACATGCCTTCATAAAAGGGCTCTCCTGGCCAAATGGTTTAACTTTGGCAGGTCCCTGCTGTTCTGTTATGAAAGTAGACTTCGTGGGGCAGATTCTGGAAGTGATTGCGATCGCAAAGCTCTATTAGTTGCTTTGGAATCGGCTTTTGAAAAAAATTCTGTGAAAATCGCAAAAATTTTGGGTATCGAAATCGGGCAAAGTCTGCATAAAAGGGCTCTCCTGGCCAAATGGTTTAACTTTGGCAGGTCCCTGCTGTTCTGTTATGAAACTAGAATATCTTTTGCAGATTCTGGAAGTGATTGCGATCGCAAAGTTCTATTAGTTGCTTTGGAATCGACTTTTGAAAATGAGAGGGCGTAAAATTCGCCCAAAAAATTTGGCGACGATATCGAGCACATGCCTTCATAAAAGGGCTCTCCTGGCCAAATGGTTTAACTTTGGCAGGTCCCTGCTGTTCTGTTATGAAAGTAGACTTCGTGGGGCAGATTCTGGAAGTGATTGCGATCGCAAAGCTCTATTAGTTGCTTTGGAATCGGCTTTTGAAAAAAATTCTGTGAAAATCGCAAAAATTTTGGGTATCGAAATCGGGCAAAGTCTACATAAAAGGGCTCTCCTGGCCAAATGGTTTAACTTTGGCAGGTCCCTGCTGTTCTGTTATGAAACTAGAATATCTTTTGCAGATTCTGGAAGTGATTGCGATCGCAAAGCTCTATTAGTTGCTTTGGAATCGACTTTTGAAAATGAGAGGGCGTAAAATTCGCCCAAAAAATTTGGCGACGATATCGAGCACATGCCTTCATAAAAGGGCTCTCCTGGCCAAATGGTTTAACTTTGGCAGGTCCCTGCTGTTCTGTTATGAAAGTAGACTTCGTGGGGCAGATTCTGGAAGTGATTGCGATCGCAAAGCTCTATTAGTTGCTTTGGAATCGGCTTTTGAAAAAAATTCTGTGAAAATCGCAAAAATTTTGGGTATCGAAATCGGGCAAAGTCTGCATAAAAGGGTTCTCCTGGCCAAATGGTTTAACTTTGGCAGGTCCCTGCTGTTCTGTTATGAAACTAGAATATCTTTTGCAGATTCTGGAAGTGATTGCGATCGCAAAGCTCTATTAGTTGCTTTGGAATCGACTTTTGAAAATGAGAGGGCGTAAAATTCGCCCAAAAAATTTGGCGACGATATCGAGCACATGCCTTCATAAAAGGGCTCTCCTGGCCAAATGGTTTAACTTTGGCAGGTCCCTGCTGTTCTGTTATGAAAGTAGACTTCGTGGGGCAGATTCTGGAAGTGATTGCGATCGCAAAGCTCTATTAGTTGCTTTGGAATCGGCTTTTGAAAAAAATTCTGTGAAAATCGCAAAAATTTTGGGTATCGAAATCGGGCAAAGTCTGCATAAAAGGGCTCTCCTGGCCAAATGGTTTAACTTTGGCAGGTCCCTGCTGTTCTGTTATGAAACTAGATTATCTTTTGCAGATTCTGGAAGTGATTGCGATCGCAAAGCTCTATTAGTTGCTTTGGAATCGACTTTTGAAAATGAGAGGGCGTAAAATTCGCCCAAAAAATTTGGCGACGATATCGAGCACATGCCTTCATAAAAGGGCTCTCCTGGCCAAATGGTTTAACTTTGGCAGGTCCCTGCTGTTCTGTTATGAAAGTAGACTTCGTGGGGCAGATTCTGGAAGTGATTGCGATCGCAAAGCTCTATTAGTTGCTTTGGAATCGGCTTTTGAAAAAAATTCTGTGAAAATCGCAAAAATTTTGGGTATCGAAATCGGGCAAAGTCTGCATAAAAGGGCTCTCCTGGCCAAATGGTTTAACTTTGGCAGGTCCCTGCTGTTCTGTTATGAAACTAGAATATCTTTTGCAGATTCTGGAAGTGATTGCGATCGCAAAGCTCTATTAGTTGCTTTGGAATCGACTTTTGAAAATGAGAGGGCGTAAAATTCGCCCAAAAAATTTGGCGACGATATCGAGCACATGCCTTCATAAAAGGGCTCTCCTGGCCAAATGGTTTAACTTTGGCAGGTCCCTGCTGTTCTGTTATGAAAGTAGACTTCGTGGGGCAGATTCTGGAAGTGATTGCGATCGCAAAGCTCTATTAGTTGCTTTGGAATCGGCTTTTGAAAAAAATTCTGTGAAAATCGCAAAAATTTTGGGTATCGAAATCGGGCAAAGTCTGCATAAAAGGGCTCTCCTGGCCAAATGGTTTAACTTTGGCAGGTCCCTGCTGTTCTGTTATGAAACTAGAATATCTTTTGCAGATTCTGGAAGTGATTGCGATCGCAAAGCTCTATTAGTTGCTTTGGAATCGACTTTTGAAAATGAGAGGGCGTAAAATTCGCCCAAAAAATTTGGCGACGATATCGAGCACATGCCTTCATAAAAGGGCTCTCCTGGCCAAATGGTTTAACTTTGGCAGGTCCCTGCTGTTCTGTTATGAAAGTAGACTTCGTGGGGCAGATTCTGGAAGTGATTGCGATCGCAAAGCTCTATTAGTTGCTTTGGAATCGGCTTTTGAAAAAAATTCTGTGAAAATCGCAAAAATTTTGGGTATCGAAATCGGGCAAAGTCTGCATAAAAGGGCTCTCCTGGCCAAATGGTTTAACTTTGGCAGGTCCCTGCTGTTCTGTTATGAAACTAGAATATCTTTTGCAGATTCTGGAAGTGATTGCGATCGCAAAGCTCTATTAGTTGCTTTGGAATCGACTTTTGAAAATGAGAGGGCGTAAAATTCGCCCAAAAAATTTGGCGACGATATCGAGCACATGCCTTCATAAAAGGGCTCTCCTGGCCAAATGGTTTAACTTTGGCAGGTCCCTGCTGTTCTGTTATGAAAGTAGACTTCGTGGGGCAGATTCTGGAAGTGATTGCGATCGCAAAGCTCTATTAGTTGCTTTGGAATCGGCTTTTGAAAAAAATTCTGTGAAAATCGCAAAAATTTTGGGTATCGAAATCGGGCAAAGTCTGCATAAAAGGGCTCTCCTGGCCAAATGGTTTAACTTTGGCAGGTCCCTGCTGTTCTGTTATGAAACTAGAATATCTTTTGCAGATTCTGGAAGTGATTGCGATCGCAAAGCTCTATTAGTTGCTTTGGAATCGACTTTTGAAAATGAGAGGGCGTAAAATTCGCCCAAAAAATTTGGCGACGATATCGAGCACATGCCTTCATAAAAGGGCTCTCCTGGCCAAATGGTTTAACTTTGGCAGGTCCCTGCTGTTCTGTTATGAAAGTAGACTTCGTGGGGCAGATTCTGGAAGTGATTGCGATCGCAAAGCTCTATTAGTTGCTTTGGAATCGGCTTTTGAAAAAAATTCTGTGAAAATCGCAAAAATTTTGGGTATCGAAATCGGGCAAAGTCTGCATAAAAGGGCTCTCCTGGCCAAATGGTTTAACTTTGGCAGGTCCCTGCTGTTCTGTTATGAAACTAGAATATCTTTTGCAGATTCTGGAAGTGATTGCGATCGCAAAGCTCTATTAGTTGCTTTGGAATCGACTTTTGAAAATGAGAGGGCGTAAAATTCGCCCAAAAAATTTGGCGACGATATCGAGCACATGCCTTCATAAAAGGGCTCTCCTGGCCAAATGGTTTAACTTTGGCAGGTCCCTGCTGTTCTGTTATGAAAGTAGACTTCGTGGGGCAGATTCTGGAAGTGATTGCGATCGCAAAGCTCTATTAGTTGCTTTGGAATCGGCTTTTGAAAAAAATTCTGTGAAAATCGCAAAAATTTTGGGTATCGAAATCGGGCAAAGTCTGCATAAAAGGGCTCTCCTGGCCAAATGGTTTAACTTTGGCAGGTCCCTGCTGTTCTGTTATGAAACTAGAATATCTTTTGCAGATTCTGGAAGTGATTGCGATCGCAAAGCTCTATTAGTTGCTTTGGAATCGACTTTTGAAAATGAGAGGGCGTAAAATTCGCCCAAAAAATTTGGCGACGATATCGAGCACATGCCTTCATAAAAGGGCTCTCCTGGCCAAATGGTTTAACTTTGGCAGGTCCCTGCTGTTCTGTTATGAAAGTAGACTTCGTGGGGCAGATTCTGGAAGTGATTGCGATCGCAAAGCTCTATTAGTTGCTTTGGAATCGGCTTTTGAAAAAAATTCTGTGAAAATCGCAAAAATTTTGGGTATCGAAATCGGGCAAAGTCTGCATAAAAGGGCTCTCCTGGCCAAATGGTTTAACTTTGGCAGGTCCCTGCTGTTCTGTTATGAAACTAGAATATCTTTTGCAGATTCTGGAAGTGATTGCGATCGCAAAGCTCTATTAGTTGCTTTGGAATCGACTTTTGAAAATGAGAGGGCGTAAAATTCGCCCAAAAAATTTGGCGACGATATCGAGCACATGCCTTCATAAAAGGGCTCTCCTGGCCAAATGGTTTAACTTTGGCAGGTCCCTGCTGTTCCGTTATGAAAGTAGACTTCGTGGGGCAGATTCTGGAAGTGATTGCGATCGCAAAGCTCTATTAGTTGCTTTGGAATCGGCTTTTGAAAAAAATTCTGTGAAAATCGCAAAAATTTTGGGTATCGAAATGGAGCAAAGTCTGCATAAAAGGGCTCTCCTGGCCAAATGGTTTAACTTTGGCAGGTCCCTGCTGTTCTGTTATGAAACTAGAATATCTTTTGCAGATTCTGGAAGTGATTGCGATCGCAAAGCTCTATTAGTTGCTTTGGAATCGACTTTTGAAAATGAGAGGGCGTAAAATTCGCCCAAAAAATTTGGCGACGATATCGAGCACATGCCTTCATAAAAAGGCTCTCCTGGCCAAATGGTTTAACTTTGGCAGGTCCCTGCTGTTCTGTTATGAAAGTAGACTTCATGGGGCAGATTCTGGAAGTGATTGCGATCGCAAAGCTCTATTAGTTGCTTTGGAATCGGCTTTTGAAAAAAATTCTGTGAAAATCGCAAAAATTTTGGGTATCGAAATCGGGCAAAGTCTGCATAAAAGGGATTTCCTGGCCAAATGGTTTAACTTTGGCAGGTCCCTGCTGTTCTGTTATAAAACTAGAATATCTTTTGCAGATTCTGGAAGTGATTGCGATCGCAAAGCTCTATTAGTTGCTTTGGAATCGACTTTTGAAAATGAGAGGGCGTAAAATTCGCCCAAAAAATTTGGCGACGATATCGAGCACATGCCTTCATAAAAGGGCTCTCCTGGCCAAATGGTTTAACTTTGGCAGGTCCCTGCTGTTCTGTTATGAAAGTAGACTTCGTGGGGCAGATTCTGGAAGTGATTGCGATCGCAAAGCTCTATTAGTTGCTTTGGAATCGGCTTTTGAAAAAAATTCTGTGAAAATCGCAAAAATTTTGGGTATCGAAATCGGGCAAAGTCTGCATAAAAGGGCTCTCCTGGCCAAATGGTTTAACTTTGGCAGGTCCCTGCTGTTCTGTTATGAAACTAGAATATCTTTTGCAGATTCTGGAAGTGATTGCGATCGCAAAGCTCTATTAGTTGCTTTGGAATCGACTTTTGAAAATGAGAGGGCGTAAAATTCGCCCAAAAAATTTGGCGACGATATCGAGCACATGCCTTCATAAAAGGGCTGTCCTGGCCAAATGGTTTAACTTTGGCAGGTCCCTGCTGTTCTGTTATGAAAGTAGACTTCGTGGGGCAGATTCTGGAAGTGATTGCGATCGCAAAGCTCTATTAGTTGCTTTGGAATCGGCTTTTGAAAAAAATTCTGTGAAAATCGCAAAAATTTTGGGTATCGAAATCGGGCAAAGTCTGCATAAAAGGGCTCTCCTGGCCAAATGGTTTAACTTTGGCAGGTCCCTGCTGTTCTGTTATGAAACTAGAATATCTTTTGCAGATTCTGGAAGTGATTGCGATCGCAAAGCTCTATTAGTTGCTTTGGAATCGACTTTTGAAAATGAGAGGGCGTAAAATTCGCCCAAAAAATTTGGCGACGATATCGAGCACATGCCTTCATAAAAGGGCTCTCCTGGCCAAATGGTTTAACTTTGGCAGGTCCCTGCTGTTCTGTTATGAAAGTAGACTTCGTGGGGCAGATTCTGGAAGTGATTGCGATCGCAAAGCTCTATTAGTTGCTTTGGAATCGGCTTTTGAAAAAAATTCTGTGAAAATCGCAAAAATTTTGGGTATCGAAATCGGGCAAAGTCTGCATAAAAGGGCTCTCCTGGCCAAATGGTTTAACTTTGGCAGGTCCCTGCTGTTCTGTTATGAAACTAGAATATCTTTTGCAGATTCTGGAAGTGATTGCGATCGCAAAGCTCTATTAGTTGCTTTGGAATCGACTTTTGAAAATGAGAGGGCGTAAAATTCGCCCAAAAAATTTGGCGACGATATCGAGCACATGCCTTCATAAAAGGGCTCTCCTGGCCAAATGGTTTAACTTTGGCAGGTCCCTGCTGTTCTGTTATGAAAGTAGACTTCGTGGGGCAGATTCTGGAAGTGATTGCGATCGCAAAGCTCTATTAGTTGCTTTGGAATCGGCTTTTGAAAAAAATTCTGTGAAAATCGCAAAAATTTTGGGTATCGAAATCGGGCAAAGTCTGCATAAAAGGGCTCTCCTGGCCAAATGGTTTAACTTTGGCAGGTCCCTGCTGTTCTGTTATGAAACTAGAATATCTTTTGCAGATTCTGGAAGTGATTGCGATCGCAAAGCTCTATTAGTTGCTTTGGAATCGACTTTTGAAAATGAGAGGGCGTAAAATTCGCCCAAAAAATTTGGCGACGATATCGAGCACATGCCTTCATAAAAGGGCTCTCCTGGCCAAATGGTTTAACTTTGGCAGGTCCCTGCTGTTCTGTTATGAAAGTAGACTTCGTGGGGCAGATTCTGGAAGTGATTGCGATCGCAAAGCTCTATTAGTTGCTTTGGAATCGGCTTTTGAAAAAAATTCTGTGAAAATCGCAAAAATTTTGGGTATCGAAATCGGGCAAAGTCTGCATAAAAGGGCTCTCCTGGCCAAATGGTTTAACTTTGGCAGGTCCCTGCTGTTCTGTTATGAAACTAGAATATCTTTTGCAGATTCTGGAAGTGATTGCGATCGCAAAGCTCTATTAGTTGCTTTGGAATCGACTTTTGAAAATGAGAGGGCGTAAAATTCGCCCAAAAAATTTGGCGACGATATCGAGCACATGCCTTCATAAAAGGGCTCTCCTGGCCAAATGGTTTAACTTTGGCAGGTCCCTGCTGTTCTGTTATGAAAGTAGACTTCGTGGGGCAGATTCTGGAAGTGATTGCGATCGCAAAGCTCTATTAGTTGCTTTGGAATCGGCTTTTGAAAAAAATTCTGTGAAAATCGCAAAAATTTTGGGTATCGAAATGGAGCAAAGTCTGCATAAAAGGGCTCTCCTGGCCAAATGGTTTAACTTTGGCAGGTCCCTGCTGTTCTGTTATGAAACTAGAATATCTTTTGCAGATTCTGGAAGTGATTGCGATCGCAAAGCTCTATTAGTTGCTTTGGAATCGACTTTTGAAAATGAGAGGGCGTAAAATTCGCCCAAAAAATTTGGCGACGATATCGAGCACATGCCTTCATAAAAAGGCTCTCCTGGCCAAATGGTTTAACTTTGGCAGGTCCCTGCTGTTCTGTTATGAAAGTAGACTTCATGGGGCAGATTCTGGAAGTGATTGCGATCGCAAAGCTCTATTAGTTGCTTTGGAATCGGCTTTTGAAAAAAATTCTGTGAAAATCGCAAAAATTTTGGGTATCGAAATCGGGCAAAGTCTGCATAAAAGGGATTTCCTGGCCAAATGGTTTAACTTTGGCAGGTCCCTGCTGTTCTGTTATAAAACTAGAATATCTTTTGCAGATTCTGGAAGTGATTGCGATCGCAAAGCTCTATTAGTTGCTTTGGAATCGACTTTTGAAAATGAGAGGGCGTAAAATTCGCCCAAAAAATTTGGCGACGATATCGAGCACATGCCTTCATAAAAGGGCTCTCCTGGCCAAATGGTTTAACTTTGGCAGGTCCCTGCTGTTCTGTTATGAAAGTAGACTTCGTGGGGCAGATTCTGGAAGTGATTGCGATCGCAAAGCTCTATTAGTTGCTTTGGAATCGGCTTTTGAAAAAAATTCTGTGAAAATCGCAAAAATTTTGGGTATCGAAATCGGGCAAAGTCTGCATAAAAGGGCTCTCCTGGCCAAATGGTTTAACTTTGGCAGGTCCCTGCTGTTCTGTTATGAAACTAGAATATCTTTTGCAGATTCTGGAAGTGATTGCGATCGCAAAGCTCTATTAGTTGCTTTGGAATCGACTTTTGAAAATGAGAGGGCGTAAAATTCGCCCAAAAAATTTGGCGACGATATCGAGCACATGCCTTCATAAAAGGGCTGTCCTGGCCAAATGGTTTAACTTTGGCAGGTCCCTGCTGTTCTGTTATGAAAGTAGACTTCGTGGGGCAGATTCTGGAAGTGATTGCGATCGCAAAGCTCTATTAGTTGCTTTGGAATCGGCTTTTGAAAAAAATTCTGTGAAAATCGCAAAAATTTTGGGTATCGAAATCGGGCAAAGTCTGCATAAAAGGGCTCTACTGGCCAAATGGTTTAACTTTGGCAGGTCCCTGCTGTTCTGTTATGAAACTAGAATATCTTTTGCAGATTCTGGAAGTGATTGCGATCGCAAAGCTCTATTAGTTGCTTTGGAATCGACTTTTGAAAATGAGAGGGCGTAAAATTCGCCCAAAAAATTTGGCGACGATATCGAGCACATGCCTTCATAAAAGGGCTCTCCTGGCCAAATGGTTTAACTTTGGCAGGTCCCTGCTGTTCTGTTATGAAAGTAGACTTCGTGGGGCAGATTCTGGAAGTGATTGCGATCGCAAAGCTCTATTAGTTGCTTTGGAATCGGCTTTTGAAAAAAATTCTGTGAAAATCGCAAAAATTTTGGGTATCGAAATCGGGCAAAGTCTGCATAAAAGGGCTCTCCTGGCCAAATGGTTTAACTTTGGCAGGTCCCTGCTGTTCTGTTATGAAACTAGAATATCTTTTGCAGATTCTGGAAGTGATTGCGATCGCAAAGCTCTATTAGTTGCTTTGGAATCGACTTTTGAAAATGAGAGGGCGTAAAATTCGCCCAAAAAATTTGGCGACGATATCGAGCACATGCCTTCATAAAAAGGCTCTCCTGGCCAAATGGTTTAACTTTGGCAGGTCCCTGCTGTTCTGTTATGAAAGTAGACTTCATGGGGCAGATTCTGGAAGTGATTGCGATCGCAAAGCTCTATTAGTTGCTTTGGAATCGGCTTTTGAAAAAAATTCTGTGAAAATCGCAAAAATTTTGGGTATCGAAATCGGGCAAAGTCTGCATAAAAGGGCTCTCCTGGCCAAATGGTTTAACTTTGGCAGGTCCCTGCTGTTCTGTTATGAAACTAGAATATCTTTTGCAGATTCTGGAAGTGATTGTGATCGCAAAGCTCTATTAGTTGCTTTGGAATCGACTTTTGAAAATGAGAGGGCGTAAAATTCGCCCAAAAAATTTGGCGACGATATCGAGCACATGCCTTCATAAAAGGGCTCTCCTGGCCAAATGGTTTAACTTTGGCAGGTCCCTGCTGTTCTGTTATGAAAGTAGACTTCGTGGGGCAGATTCTGGAAGTGATTGCGATCGCAAAGCTCTATTAGTTGCTTTGGAATCGGCTTTTGAAAAAAATTCTGTGAAAATCGCAAAAATTTTGGGTATCGAAATCGGGCAAAGTCTGCATAAAAGGGCTCTCCTGGCCAAATGGTTTAACTTTGGCAGGTCCCTGCTGTTCTGTTATGAAACTAGAATATCTTTTGCAGATTCTGGAAGTGATTGTGATCGCAAAGCTCTATTAGTTGCTTTGGAATCGACTTTTGAAAATGAGAGGGCGTAAAATTCGCCCAAAAAATTTGGCGACGATATCGAGCACATGCCTTCATAAAAGGGCTCTCCTGGCCAAATGGTTTAACTTTGGCAGGTCCCTGCTGTTCTGTTATGAAAGTAGACTTCGTGGGGCAGATTCTGGAAGTGATTGCGATCGCAAAGCTCTATTAGTTGCTTTGGAATCGGCTTTTGAAAAAAATTCTGTGAAAATCGCAAAAATTTTGGGTATCGAAATCGGGCAAAGTCTGCATAAAAGGGCTCTCCTGGCCAAATGGTTTAACTTTGGCAGGTCCCTGCTGTTCTGTTATGAAACTAGAATATCTTTTGCAGATTCTGGAAGTGATTGCGATCGCAAAGCTCTATTAGTTGCTTTGGAATCGACTTTTGAAAATGAGAGGGCGTAAAATTCGCCCAAAAAATTTGGCGACGATATCGAGCACATGCCTTCATAAAAGGGCTCTCCTGGCCAAATGGTTTAACTTTGGCAGGTCCCTGCTGTTCTGTTATGAAAGTAGACTTCGTGGGGCAGATTCTGGAAGTGATTGCGATCGCAAAGCTCTATTAGTTGCTTTGGAATCGGCTTTTGAAAAAAATTCTGTGAAAATCGCAAAAATTTTGGGTATCGAAATCGGGCAAAGTCTACATAAAAGGGCTCTCCTGGCCAAATGGTTTAACTTTGGCAGGTCCCTGCTGTTCTGTTATGAAACTAGAATATCTTTTGCAGATTCTGGAAGTGATTGCGATCGCAAAGCTCTATTAGTTGCTTTGGAATCGACTTTTGAAAATGAGAGGGCGTAAAATTCGCCCAAAAAATTTGGCGACGATATCGAGCACATGCCTTCATAAAAGGGCTCTCCTGGCCAAATGGTTTAACTTTGGCAGGTCCCTGCTGTTCTGTTATGAAAGTAGACTTCGTGGGGCAGATTCTGGAAGTGATTGCGATCGCAAAGCTCTATTAGTTGCTTTGGAATCGGCTTTTGAAAAAAATTCTGTGAAAATCGCAAAAATTTTGGGTATCGAAATCGGGCAAAGTCTGCATAAAAGGGCTCTCCTGGCCAAATGGTTTAACTTTGGCAGGTCCCTGCTGTTCTGTTATGAAACTAGAATATCTTTTGCAGATTCTGGAAGTGATTGCGATCGCAAAGCTCTATTAGTTGCTTTGGAATCGACTTTTGAAAATGAGAGGGCGTAAAATTCGCCCAAAAAATTTGGCGACGATATCGAGCACATGCCTTCATAAAAGGGCTCTCCTGGCCAAATGGTTTAACTTTGGCAGGTCCCTGCTGTTCTGTTATGAAAGTAGACTTCGTGGGGCAGATTCTGGAAGTGATTGCGATCGCAAAGCTCTATTAGTTGCTTTGGAATCGGCTTTTGAAAAAAATTCTGTGAAAATCGCAAAAATTTTGGGTATCGAAATCGGGCAAAGTCTGCATAAAAGGGCTCTCCTGGCCAAATGGTTTAACTTTGGCAGGTCCCTGCTGTTCTGTTATGAAACTAGATTATCTTTTGCAGATTCTGGAAGTGATTGCAATCGCAAAGCTCTATTAGTTGCTTTGGAATCGACTTTTGAAAAATGGAGGGCGTAAAATTCGCCCAAAAAATTTGGCGACGATATCGAGCACATGCCTTCATAAAAGGGCTCTCCTGCCCAAATGGTTTAACTTTGGCAGGTCCCTGCTGTTCTGTTATGAAAGTAGACTTCGTGGGGCAGATTCTGGAAGTGATTGCGATCGCAAAGCTCTATTAGTTGCTTTGGAATCGGCTTTTGAAAAAAATTCTGTGAAAATCGCAAAAATTTTGGGTATCGAAATCGGGCAAAGTCTGCATAAAAGGGCTCTCCTGGCCAAATGGTTTAACTTTGGCAGGTCCCTGCTGTTCTGTTATGAAACTAGAATATCTTTTGCAGATTCTGGAAGTGATTGCGATCGCAAAGCTCTATTAGTTGCTTTGGAATCGACTTTTGAAAATGAGAGGGCGTAAAATTCGCCCAAAAAATTTGGCGACGATATCGAGCACATGCCTTCATAAAAGGGCTCTCCTGGCCAAATGGTTTAACTTTGGCAGGTCCCTGCTGTTCTGTTATGAAAGTAGACTTCGTGGGGCAGATTCTGGAAGTGATTGCGATCGCAAAGCTCTATTAGTTGCTTTGGAATCGGCTTTTGAAAAAAATTCTGTGAAAATCGCAAAAATTTTGGGTATCGAAATCGGGCAAAGTCTGCATAAAAGGGCTCTCCTGGCCAAATGGTTTAACTTTGGCAGGTCCCTGCTGTTCTGTTATGAAACTAGAATATCTTTTGCAGATTCTGGAAGTGATTGCGATCGCAAAGCTCTATTAGTTGCTTTGGAATCGACTTTTGAAAATGAGAGGGCGTAAAATTCGCCCAAAAAATTTGGCGACGATATCGAGCACATGCCTTCATAAAAGGGCTCTCCTGGCCAAATGGTTTAACTTTGGCAGGTCCCTGCTGTTCTGTTATGAAAGTAGACTTCGTGGGGCAGATTCTGGAAGTGATTGCGATCGCAAAGCTCTATTAGTTGCTTTGGAATCGGCTTTTGAAAAAAATTCTGTGAAAATCGCAAAAATTTTGGGTATCGAAATCGGGCAAAGTCTGCATAAAAGGGCTCTCCTGGCCAAATGGTTTAACTTTGGCAGGTCCCTGCTGTTCTGTTATGAAACTAGAATATCTTTTGCAGATTCTGGAAGTGATTGCGATCGCAAAGCTCTATTAGTTGCTTTGGAATCGACTTTTGAAAATGAGAGGGCGTAAAATTCGCCCAAAAAATTTGGCGACGATATCGAGCACATGCCTTCATAAAAGGGCTCTCCTGGCCAAATGGTTTAACTTTGGCAGGTCCCTGCTGTTCTGTTATGAAAGTAGACTTCGTGGGGCAGATTCTGGAAGTGATTGCGATCGCAAAGCTCTATTAGTTGCTTTGGAATCGGCTTTTGAAAAAAATTCTGTGAAAATCGCAAAAATTTTGGGTATCGAAATCGGGCAAAGTCTGCATAAAAGGGCTCTCCTGGCCAAATGGTTTAACTTTGGCAGGTCCCTGCTGTTCTGTTATGAAACTAGAATATCTTTTGCAGATTCTGGAAGTGATTGCGTTCGCAAAGCTCTATTAGTTGCTTTGGAATCGACTTTTGAAAATGAGAGGGCGTAAAATTCGCCCAAAAAATTTGGCGACGATATCGAGCACATGCCTTCATAAAAGGGCTCTCCTGGCCAAATGGTTTAACTTTGGCAGGTCCCTGCTGTTCTGTTATGAAAGTAGACTTCGTGGGGCAGATTCTGGAAGTGATTGCGATCGCAAAGCTCTATTAGTTGCTTTGGAATCGGCTTTTGAAAAAAATTCTGTGAAAATCGCAAAAATTTTGGGTATCGAAATCGGGCAAAGTCTGCATAAAAGGGCTCTCCTGGCCAAATGGTTTAACTTTGGCAGGTCCCTGCTGTTCTGTTATGAAACTAGAATATCTTTTGCAGATTCTGGAAGTGATTGCGATCGCAAAGCTCTATTAGTTGCTTTGGAATCGACTTTTGAAAATGAGAGGGCGTAAAATTCGCCCAAAAAATTTGGCGACGATATCGAGCACATGCCTTCATAAAAGGGCTCTCCTGGCCAAATGGTTTAACTTTGGCAGGTCCCTGCTGTTCTGTTATGAAAGTAGACTTCGTGGGGCAGATTCTGGAAGTGATTGCGATCGCAAAGCTCTATTAGTTGCTTTGGAATCGGCTTTTAAAAAAAATTCTGTGAAAATCGCAAAAATTTTGGGTATCGAAATCGGGCAAAGTCTGCATAAAAGGGCTCTCCTGGCCAAATGGTTTAACTTTGGCAGGTCCCTGCTGTTCTGTTATGAAACTAGAATATCTTTTGCAGATTCTGGAAGTGATTGCGATCGCAAAGCTCTATTAGTTGCTTTGGAATCGACTTTTGAAAATGAGAGGGCGTAAAATTCGCCCAAAAAATTTGGCGACGATATCGAGCACATGCCTTCATAAAAGGGCTCTCCTGGCCAAATGGTTTAACTTTGGCAGGTCCCTGCTGTTCTGTTATGAAAGTAGACTTCGTGGGGCAGATTCTGGAAGTGATTGCGATCGCAAAGCTCTATTAGTTGCTTTGGAATCGGCTTTTGAAAAAAATTCTGTGAAAATCGCAAAAATTTTGGGTATCGAAATCGGGCAAAGTCTGCATAAAAGGGCTCTCCTGGCCAAATGGTTTAACTTTGGCAGGTCCCTGCTGTTCTGTTATGAAACTAGAATATCTTTTGCAGATTCTGGAAGTGATTGCGATCGCAAAGCTCTATTAGTTGCTTTGGAATCGACTTTTGAAAATGAGAGGGCGTAAAATTCGCCCAAAAAATTTGGCGACGATATCGAGCACATGCCTTCATAAAAGGGCTCTCCTGGCCAAATGGTTTAACTTTGGCAGGTCCCTGCTGTTCTGTTATGAAAGTAGACTTCGTGGGGCAGATTCTGGAAGTGATTGCGATCGCAAAGTTCTATTAGTTGCTTTGGAATCGGCTTTTGAAAAAAATTCTGTGAAAATCGCAAAAATTTTGGGTATCGAAATCGGGCAAAGTCTGCATAAAAGGGCTCTCCTGGCCAAATGGTTTAACTTTGGCAGGTCCCTGCTGTTCTGTTATGAAACTAGATTATCTTTTGCAGATTCTGGAAGTGATTGCGATCGCAAAGCTCTATTAGTTGCTTTGGAATCGACTTTTGAAAATGAGAGGGCGTAAAATTCGCCCAAAAAATTTGGCGACGATATCGAGCACATGCCTTCATAAAAGGGCTCTCCTGGCCAAATGGTTTAACTTTGGCAGGTCCCTGCTGTTCTGTTATGAAAGTAGACTTCGTGGGGCAGATTCTGGAAGTGATTGCGATCGCAAAGCTCTATTAGTTGCTTTGGAATCGGCTTTTGAAAAAAATTCTGTGAAAATCGCAAAAATTTTGGGTGTCGAAATCGGGCAAAGTCTGCATAAAAGGGCTCTCCTGGCCAAATGGTTTAACTTTGGCAGGTCCCGGCTGTTCTGTTATGAAACTAGAATATCTTTTGCAGATTCTGGAAGTGATTGCGATCGCAAAGCTCTATTAGTTGCTTTGGAATCGACTTTTGAAAATGAGAGGGCGTAAAATTCGCCCAAAAAATTTGGCGACGATATCGAGCACATGCCTTCATAAAAGGGCTCTCCTGGCCAAATGGTTTAACTTTGGCAGGTCCCTGCTGTTCTGTTATGAAAGTAGACTTCGTGGGGCAGATTCTGGAAGTGATTGCGATCGCAAAGCTCTATTAGTTGCTTTGGAATCGGCTTTTGAAAAAAATTCTGTGAAAATCGCAAAAATTTTGGGTATCGAAATCGGGCAAAGTCTGCATAAAAGGGCTCTCCTGGCCAAATGGTTTAACTTTGGCAGGTCCCTGCTGTTCTGTTATGAAACTAGAATATCTTTTGCAGATTCTGGAAGTGATTGCGATCGCAAAGCTCTATTAGTTGCTTTGGAATCGACTTTTGAAAATGAGAGGGCGTAAAATTCGCCCAAAAAATTTGGCGACGATATCGAGCACATGCCTTCATAAAAGGGCTCTCCTGGCCAAATGGTTTAACTTTGGCAGGTCCCTGCTGTTCTGTTATGAAAGTAGACTTCGTGGGGCAGATTCTGGAAGTGATTGCGATCGCAAAGCTCTATTAGTTGCTTTGGAATCGGCTTTTGAAAAAAATTCTGTGAAAATCGCAAAAATTTTGGGTATCGAAATCGGGCAAAGTCTGCATAAAAGTACTCTCCTGGCCAAATGGTTTAACTTTGGCAGGTCCCTGCTGTTCTGTTATGAAACTAGAATATCTTTTGCAGATTCTGGAAGTGATTGCGATCGCAAAGCTCTATTAGTTGCTTTGGAATCGACTTTTGAAAATGAGAGGGCGTAAAATTCGCCCAAAAAATTTGGCGACGATATCGAGCACATGCCTTCATAAAAGGGCTCTCCTGGCCAAATGGTTTAACTTTGGCAGGTCCCTGCTGTTCTGTTATGAAAGTAGACTTCGTGGGGCAGATTCTGGAAGTGATTGCGATCGCAAAGCTCTATTAGTTGCTTTGGAATCAGCTTTTGAAAAAAATTCTGTGAAAATCGCAAAAATTTTGGGTATCGAAATCGGGCAAAGTCTGCATAAAAGGGCTCTCCTGGCCAAATGGTTTAACTTTGGCAGGTCCCTGCTGTTCTGTTATGAAACTAGAATATCTTTTGCAGATTCTGGAAGTGATTGCGATCGCAAAGCTCTATTAGTTGCTTTGGAATCGACTTTTGAAAATGAGAGGGCGTAAAATTCGCCCAAAAAATTTGGCGACGATATCGAGCACATGCCTTCATAAAAGGGCTCTCCTGGCCAAATGGTTTAACTTTGGCAGGTCCCTGCTGTTCTGTTATGAAAGTAGACTTCGTGGGGCAGATTCTGGAAGTGATTGCGATCGCAAAGCTCTATTAGTTGCTTTGGAATCGGCTTTTGAAAAAAATTCTGTGAAAATCGCAAAAATTTTGGGTATCGAAATCGGGCAAAGTCTGCATAAAAGGGCTCTCCTGGCCAAATGGTTTAACTTTGGCAGGTCCCTGCTGTTCTGTTATGAAACTAGAATATCTTTTGCAGATTCTGGAAGTGATTGCGATCGCAAAGCTCTATTAGTTGCTTTGGAATCGACTTTTGAAAATGAGAGGGCGTAAAATTCGCCCAAAAAATTTGGCGACGATATCGAGCACATGCCTTCATAAAAGGGCTCTCCTGGCCAAATGGTTTAACTTTGGCAGGTCCCTGCTGTTCTGTTATGAAAGTAGACTTCGTGGGGCAGATTCTGGAAGTGATTGCGATCGCAAAGCTCTATTAGTTGCTTTGGAATCGGCTTTTGAAAAAAATTCTGTGAAAATCGCAAAAATTTTGGGTATCGAAATCGGGCAAAGTCTGCATAAAAGGGCTCTCCTGGCCAAATGGTTTAACTTTGGCAGGTCCCTGCTGTTCTGTTATGAAACTAGAATATCTTTTGCAGATTCTGGAAGTGATTGCGATCGCAAAGCTCTATTAGTTGCTTTGGAATCGACTTTTGAAAATGAGAGGGCGTAAAATTCGCCCAAAAAATTTGGCGACGATATCGAGCACATGCCTTCATAAAAGGGCTCTCCTGGCCAAATGGTTTAACTTTGGCAGGTCCCTGCTGTTCTGTTATGAAAGTAGACTTCGTGGGGCAGATTCTGGAAGTGATTGCGATCGCAAAGCTCTATTAGTTGCTTTGGAATCGGCTTTTGAAAAAAATTCTGTGAAAATCGCAAAAATTTTGGGTATCGAAATCGGGCAAAGTCTGCATAAAAGGCTCTCCTGGCCAAATGGTTTAACTTTGGCAGGTCCCTGCTGTTCTGTTATGAAACTAGAATATCTTTTGCAGATTCTGGAAGTGATTGCGATCGCAAAGCTCTATTAGTTGCTTTGGAATCGACTTTTGAAAATGAGAGGGCGTAAAATTCGCCCAAAAAATTTGGCGACGATATCGAGCACATGCCTTCATAAAAGGGCTCTCCTGGCCAAATGGTTTAACTTTGGCAGGTCCCTGCTGTTCTGTTATGAAAGTAGACTTCGTGGGGCAGATTCTGGAAGTGATTGCGATCGCAAAGCTCTATTAGTTGCTTTGGAATCGGCTTTTGAAAAAAATTCTGTGAAAATCGCAAAAATTTTGGGTATCGAAATCGGGCAAAGTCTGCATAAAAGGGCTCTCCTGGCCAAATGGTTTAACTTTGGCAGGTCCCTGCTGTTCTGTTATGAAACTAGAATATCTTTTGCAGATTCTGGAAGTGATTGCGATCGCAAAGCTCTATTAGTTGCTTTGGAATCGACTTTTGAAAATGAGAGGGCGTAAAATTCGCCCAAAAAATTTGGCGACGATATCGAGCACATGCCTTCATCAAAGGGCTCTCCTGGCCAAATGGTTTAACTTTGGCAGGTCCCTGCTGTTCTGTTATGAAAGTAGACTTCGTGGGGCAGATTCTGGAAGTGATTGCGATCGCAAAGCTCTATTAGTTGCTTTGGAATCGACTTTTGAAAAAAATTCTGTGAAAATCGCAAAAAATTTGGGTGTCGAAATCGGGCAAAGTCTGCATAAAAGGGCTCTCCTGGCCAAATGGTTTAACTTTGGCAGGTCCCTGCTGTTCTGTTATGAAACTAGAATATCTTTTGCAGATTCTGGAAGTGATTGCGATCGCAAAGCTCTATTAGTTGCTTTGGAATCGACTTTTGAAAATGAGAGGGCGTAAAATTCGCCCAAAAAATTTGGCGACGATATCGAGCACATGCCTTCATAAAAGGGCTCTCCTGGCCAAATGGTTTAACTTTGGCAGGTCCCTGCTGTTCTGTTATGAAAGTAGACTTCGTGGGGCAGATTCTGGAAGTGATTGCGATCGCAAAGCTCTATTAGTTGCTTTGGAATCGGCTTTTGAAAAAAATTCTGTGAAAATCGCAAAAATTTTGGGTATCGAAATCGGGCAAAGTCTGCATAAAAGGGCTCTCCTGGCCAAATGGTTTAACTTTGGCAGGTCCCTGCTGTTCTGTTATGAAACTAGAATATCTTTTGCAGATTCTGGAAGTGATTGCGATCGCAAAGCTCTATTAGTTGCTTTGGAATCGACTTTTGAAAATGAGAGGGCGTAAAATTCGCCCAAAAAATTTGGCGACGATATCGAGCACATGCCTTCATAAAAGGGCTCTCCTGGCCAAATGGTTTAACTTTGGCAGGTCCCTGCTGTTCTGTTATGAAAGTAGACTTCGTGGGGCAGATTCTGGAAGTGATTGCGATCGCAAAGCTCTATTAGTTGCTTTGGAATCGGCTTTTGAAAAAAATTCTGTGAAAATCGCAAAAATTTTGGGTATCGAAATCGGGCAAAGTCTGCATAAAAGGCTCTCCTGGCCAAATGGTTTAACTTTGGCAGGTCCCTGCTGTTCTGTTATGAAACTAGAATATCTTTTGCAGATTCTGGAAGTGATTGCGATCGCAAAGCTCTATTAGTTGCTTTGGAATCGACTTTTGAAAATGAGAGGGCGTAAAATTCGTCCAAAAAATTTGGCGACGATATCGAGCACATGCCTTCATAAAAGGGCTCTCCTGGCCAAATGGTTTAACTTTGGAAGGTCCCTGCTGTTCTGTTATGAAAGTAGACTTCGTGTGGCAGATTCTGGAAGTGATTGCGATCGCAAAGCTCTATTAGTTGCTTTGGAATCGGCTTTTGAAAAAAATTCTGTGAAAATCGCAAAAATTTTGGGTATCGAAATCGGGCAAAGTCTGCATAAAAGGGCTCTCCTGGCCAAATGGTTTAACTTTGGCAGGTCCCTGCTGTTCTGTTATGAAACTAGAATATCTTTTGCAGATTCTGGAAGTGATTGCGATCGCAAAGCTCTATTAGTTGCTTTGGAATCGACTTTTGAAAATGAGAGGGCGTAAAATTCGTCCAAAAAATTTGGCGACGATATCGAGCACATGCCTTCATAAAAGGGCTCTCCTGGCCAAATGGTTTAACTTTGGCAGGTCCCTGCTGTTCTGTTATGAAAGTAGACTTCGTGGGGCAGATTCTGGAAGTGATTGCGATCGCAAAGCTCTATTAGTTGCTTTGGAATCGGCTTTTGAAAAAAATTCTGTGAAAATCGCAAAAATTTTGGGTATCGAAATCGGGCAAAGTCTGCATAAAAGGGCTCTCCTGGCCAAATGGTTTAACTTTGGCAGGTCCCTGCTGTTCTGTTATGAAACTAGAATATCTTTTGCAGATTCTGGAAGTGATTGCGATCGCAAAGCTCTATTAGTTGCTTTGGAATCGACTTTTGAAAATGAGAGGGCGTAAAATTCGCCCAAAAAATTTGGCGACGATATCGAGCACATGCCTTCATAAAAGGGCTCTCCTGGCCAAATGGTTTAACTTTGGCAGGTCCCTGCTGTTCTGTTATGAAAGTAGACTTCGTGGGGCAGATTCTGGAAGTGATTGCGATCGCAAAGCTCTATTAGTTGCTTTGGAATCGGCTTTTGAAAAAAATTCTGTGAAAATCGCAAAAATTTTGGGTATCGAAATCGGGCAAAGTCTGCATAAAAGGGCTCTCCTGGCCAAATGGTTTAACTTTGGCAGGTCCCTGCTGTTCTGTTATGAAACTAGAATATCTTTTGCAGATTGTGGAAGTGATTGCGATCGCAAAGCTCTATTAGTTGCTTTGGAATCGACTTTTGAAAATGAGAGGGCGTAAAATTCGCCCAAAAAATTTGGCGACGATATCGAGCACATGCCTTCATAAAAGGGCTCTCCTGGCCAAATGGTTTAACTTTGGCAGGTCCCTGCTGTTCTGTTATGAAAGTAGACTTCGTGGGGCAGATTCTGGAAGTGATTGCGATCGCAAAGCTCTATTAGTTGCTTTGGAATCGGCTTTTGAAAAAAATTCTGTGAAAATCGCAAAAATTTTGGGTATCGAAATCGGGCAAAGTCTGCATAAAAGGGCTCTCCTGGCCAAATGGTTTAACTTTGGCAGGTCCCTGCTGTTCTGTTATGAAACTAGAATATCTTTTGCAGATTCTGGAAGTGATTGCGATCGCAAAGCTCTATTAGTTGCTTTGGAATCGACTTTTGAAAATGAGAGGGCGTAAAATTCGCCCAAAAAATTTGGCGACGATATCGAGCACATGCCTTCATAAAAGGGCTCTCCTGGCCAAATGGTTTAACTTTGGCAGGTCCCTGCTGTTCTGTTATGAAAGTAGACTTCGTGGGGCAGATTCTGGAGGTGATTGCGATCGCAAAGCTCTATTAGTTGCTTTGGAATCGGCTTTTGAAAAAAATTCTGTGAAAATCGCAAAAATTTTGGGTATCGAAATCGGGCAAAGTCTGCATAAAAGGGCTCTCCTGGCCAAATGGTTTAACTTCGGCAGGTCCCTGCTGTTCTGTTATGAAACTAGAATATCTTTTGCAGATTCTGGAAGTGATTGCGATCGCAAAGCTCTATTAGTTGCTTTGGAATCGACTTTTGAAAATGAGAGGGCGTAAAATTCGCCCAAAAAATTTGGCGACGATATCGAGCACATGCCTTCATAAAAGGGCTCTCCTGGCCAAATGGTTTAACTTTGGCAGGTCCCTGCTGTTCTGTTATGAAAGTAGACTTCGTGGGGCAGATTCTGGAAGTGATTGCGATCGCAAAGCTCTATTAGTTGCTTTGGAATCGGCTTTTGAAAAAAATTCTGTGAAAATCGCAAAAATTTTGGGTATCGAAATCGGGCAAAGTCTGCATAAAAGGGCTCTCCTGGCCAAATGGTTTAACTTTGGCAGGTCCCTGCTGTTCTGTTATGAAACTAGAATATCTTTTGCAGATTCTGGAAGTGATTGCGATCGCAAAGCTCTATTAGTTGCTTTGGAATCGACTTTTGAAAATGAGAGGGCGTAAAATTCGCCCAAAAAATTTGGCGACGATATCGAGCACATGCCTTCATAAAAGGGCTCTCCTGGCCAAATGGTTTAACTTTGGCAGGTCCCTGCTGTTCTGTTATGAAAGTAGACTTCGTGGGGCAGATTCTGGAAGTGATTGCGATCGCAAAGCTCTATTAGTTGCTTTGGAATCGGCTTTTGAAAAAAATTCTGTGAAAATCGCAAAAATTTTGGGTATCGAAATCGGGCAAAGTCTGCATAAAAGGGCTCTCCTGGCCAAATGGTTTAACTTTGGCAGGTCCCTGCGGTTCTGTTATGAAACTAGAATATCTTTTGCAGATTCTGGAAGTGATTGCGATCGCAAAGCTCTATTAGTTGCTTTGGAATCGACTTTTGAAAATGAGAGGGCGTAAAATTCGCCCAAAAAATTTGGCGACGATATCGAGCACATGCCTTCATAAAAGGGCTTTCCTGGCCAAATGGTTTAACTTTGGCAGGTCCCCGCTGTTCTGTTATGAAAGTAGACTTCGTGGGGCAGATTCTGGAAGTGATTGCGATCGCAAAGCTCTATTAGTTGCTTTGGAATCGGCTTTTGAAAAAAATTCTGTGAAAATCGCAAAAATTTTGGGTATCGAAATCGGGGAAAGTCTGCATAAAAGGGCTCTCCTGGCCAAATGGTTTAACTTTGGCAGGTCCCTGCTGTTCTGTTATGAAACTAGAATATCTTTTGCAGATTCTGGAAGTGATTGCGATCGCAAAGCTCTATTAGTTGCTTTGGAATCGACTTTTGAAAATGAGAGGGCGTAAAATTCGCCCAAAAAATTTGGCGACGATATCGAGCACATGCCTTCATAAAAGGGCTCTCCTGGCCAAATGGTTTAACTTTGGCAGGTCCCTGCTGTTCTGTTATGAAAGTAGACTTCGTGGGGCAGATTCTGGAAGTGATTGCGATCGCAAAGCTCTATTAGTTGCTTTGGAATCGGCTTTTGAAAAAAATTCTGTGAAAATCGCAAAAATTTTGGGTATCGAAATCGGGCAAAGTCTGCATAAAAGGGCTCTCCTGGCCAAATGGTTTAACTTTGGCAGGTCCCTGCTGTTCTGTTATGAAACTAGAATATCTTTTGCAGATTCTGGAAGTGATTGCGATCGCAAAGCTCTATTAGTTGCTTTGGAATCGACTTTTGAAAATGAGAGGGCGTAAAATTCGCCCAAAAAATTTGGCGACGATATCGAGCACATGCCTTCATAAAAGGGCTCTCCTGGCCAAATGGTTTAACTTTGGCAGGTCCCTGCTGTTCTGTTATGAAAGTAGACTTCGTGGGGCAGATTCTGGAAGTGATTGCGATCGCAAAGCTCTATTAGTTGCTTTGGAATCGGCTTTTGAAAAAAATTCTGTGAAAATCGCAAAAATTTTGGGTATCGAAATCGGGCAAAGTCTGCATAAAAGGGCTCTCCTGGCCAAATGGTTTAACTTTGGCAGGTCCCTGCTGTTCTGTTATGAAACTAGAATATCTTTTGCAGATTCTGGAAGTGATTGCGATCGCAAAGCTCTATTAGTTGCTTTGGAATCGACTTTTGAAAATGAGAGGGCGTAAAATTCGCCCAAAAAATTTGGCGACGATATCGAGCACATGCCTTCATAAAAGGGCTCTCCTGGCCAAATGGTTTAACTTCGGCAGGTCCCTGCTGTTCTGTTATGAAAGTAGACTTCGTGGGGCAGATTCTGGAAGTGATTGCGATCGCAAAGCTCTATTAGTTGCTTTGGAATCGGCTTTTGAAAAAAATTCTGTGAAAATCGCAAAAATTTTGGGTATCGAAATCGGGCAAAGTCTGCATAAAAGGGCTCTCCTGGCCAAATGGTTTAACTTTGGCAGGTCCCTGCTGTTCTGTTATGAAACTAGAATATCTTTTGCAGATTCTGGAAGTGATTGCGATCGCAAAGCTCTATTAGTTGCTTTGGAATCGACTTTTGAAAATGAGAGGGCGTAAAATTCGCCCAAAAAATTTGGCGACGATATCGAGCACATGCCTTCATAAAAGGTCTCTCCTGGCCAAATGGTTTAACTTTGGCAGGTCCCTGCTGTTCTGTTATGAAAGTAGACTTCGTGGGGCAGATTCTGGAAGTGATTGCGATCGCAAAGCTCTATTAGTTGCTTTGGAATCGGCTTTTGAAAAAAATTCTGTGAAAATCGCAAAAATTTTGGGTATCGAAATCGGGCAAAGTCTGCATAAAAGGGCTCTCCTGGCCAAATGGTTTAACTTTGGCAGGTCCCTGCTGTTCTGTTATGAAACTAGAATATCTTTTGCAGATTCTGGAAGTGATTGCGATCGCAAAGCTCTATTAGTTGCTTTGGAATCGACTTTTGAAAATGAGAGGGCGTAAAATTCGCCCAAAAAATTTGGCGACGATTTTGAGCACATGCCTTCATAAAAGGGCTCTCCTGGCCAAATGGTTTAACTTTGGCAGGTCCCTGCTGTTCTGTTATGAAAGTAGACTTCGTCGGGCAGATTCTGGAAGTGATTGCGATCGCAAAGCTCTATTAGTTGCTTTGGAATCGGCTTTTGAAAAAAATTCTGTGAAAATCGCAAAAATTTTGGGTATCGAAATCGGGCAAAGTCTGCATAAAAGGGCTCTCCTGGCCAAATGGCTTAACTTTGGCAGGTCCCTGGTGTTCTGTTATGAAACTAGAATATCTTTTGCAGATTCTGGAAGTGATTGCGATCGCAAAGCTCTATTAGTTGCTTTGGAATCGACTTTTGAAAATGAGAGGGCGTAAAATTCGCCCAAAAAATTTGGCGACGATATCGAGCACATGCCTTCATAAAAGGGCTCTCCTGGCCAAATGGTTTAACTTTGGCAGGTCCCTGCTGTTCTGTTATGAAAGTAGACTTCGTGGGGCAGATTCTGGAAGTGATTGCGATCGCAAAGCTCTATTAGTTGCTTTGGAATCGGCTTTTGAAAAAAATTCTGTGAAAATCGCAAAAATTTTGGGTATCGAAATCGGGCAAAGTCTGCATAAAAGGGCTCTCCTGGCCAAATGGTTTAACTTTGGCAGGTCCCTGCTGTTCTGTTATGAAACTAGAATATCTTTTGCAGATTCTGGAAGTGATTGCGATCGCAAAGCTCTATTAGTTGCTTTGGAATCGACTTTTGAAAATGAGAGGGCGTAAAATTCGCCCAAAAAATTTGGCGACGATATCGAGCACATGCCTTCATAAAAGGGCTCTCCTGGCCAAATGGTTTAACTTTGGCAGGTCCCTGCTGTTCTGTTATGAAAGTAGACTTCGTGGGGCAGATTCTGGAAGTGATTGCGATCGCAAAGCTCTATTAGTTGCTTTGGAATCGGCTTTTGAAAAAAATTCTGTGAAAATCGCAAAAATTTTGGGTATCGAAATCGGGCAAAGTCTGCATAAAAGGGCTCTCCTGGCCAAATGGTTTAACTTTGGCAGGTCCCTGCTGTTCTGTTATGAAACTAGAATATCTTTTGCAGATTCTGGAAGTGATTGCGATCGCAAAGCTCTATTAGTTGCTTTGGAATCGACTTTTGAAAATGAGAGGGCGTAAAATTCGCCCAAAAAATTTGGCGACGATATCGAGCACATGCCTTCATAAAAGGGCTCTCCTGGCCAAATGGTTTAACTTTGGCAGGTCCCTGCTGTTCTGTTATGAAAGTAGACTTCGTGGGGCAGATTCTGGAAGTGATTGCGATCGCAAAGCTCTATTAGTTGCTTTGGAATCGGCTTTTGAAAAAAATTCTGTGAAAATCGCAAAAATTTTGGGTATCGAAATCGGGCAAAGTCTGCATAAAAGGGCTCTCCTGGCCAAATGGTTTAACTTTGGCAGGTCCCTGCTGTTCTGTTATGAAACTAGAATATCTTTTGCAGATTCTGGAAGTGATTGCGATCGCAAAGCTCTATTAGTTGCTTTGGAATCGACTTTTGAAAATGAGAGGGCGTAAAATTCGCCCAAAAAATTTGGCGACGATATCGAGCACATGCCTTCATAAAAGGGCTCTCCTGGCCAAATGGTTTAACTTTGGCAGGTCCCTGCTGTTCTGTTATGAAAGTAGACTTCGTGGGGCAGATTCTGGAAGTGATTGCGATCGCAAAGCTCTATTAGTTGCTTTGGAATCGGCTTTTGAAAAAAATTCTGTGAAAATCGCAAAAATTTTGGGTATCGAAATCGGGCAAAGTCTGCATAAAAGGGCTCTCCTGGCCAAATGGTTTAACTTTGGCAGGTCCCTGCTGTTCTGTTATGAAACTAGAATATCTTTTGCAGATTCTGGAAGTGATTGCGATCGCAAAGCTCTATTAGTTGCTTTGGAATCGACTTTTGAAAATGAGAGGGCGTAAAATTCGCCCAAAAAATTTGGCGACGATATCGAGCACAGGCCTTCATAAAAGGGCTCTCCTGGCCAAATGGTTTAACTTTGGCAGGTCCCTGCTGTTCTGTTATGAAAGTAGACTTCGTGGGGCAGATTCTGGAAGTGATTGCGATCGCAAAGCTCTATTAGTTGCTTTGGAATCGGCTTTTGAAAAAAATTCTGTGAAAATCGCAAAAATTTTGAGTATCGAAATCGGGCAAAGTCTGCATAAAAGGGCTCTCCTGGCCAAATGGTTTAACTTTGGCAGGTCCCTGCTGTTCTGTTATGAAACTAGAATATCTTTTGCAGATTCTGGAAGTGATTGCGATCGCAAAGCTCTATTAGTTGCTTTGGAATCGACTTTTGAAAATGAGAGGGCGTAAAATTCGCCCAAAAAATTTGGCGACGATATCGAGCACATGCCTTCATAAAAGGGCTCTCCTGGCCAAATGGTTTAACTTTGGCAGGTCCCTGCTGTTCTGTTATGAAAGTAGACTTCGTGGGGCAGATTCTGGAAGTGATTGCGATCGCAAAGCTCTATTAGTTGCTTTGGAATCGGCTTTTGAAAAAAATTCTGTGAAAATCGCAAAAATTTTGGGTATCGAAATCGGGCAAAGTCTGCATAAAAGGGCTCTCCTTTCCAAATGGTTTAACTTTGGCAGGTCCCTGCTGTTCTGTTATGAAACTAGAATATCTTTTGCAGATTCTGGAAGTGATTGCGATCGCAAAGCTCTATTAGTTGCTTTGGAATCGACTTTTGAAAATGAGAGGGCGTAAAATTCGCCCAAAAAATTTGGCGACGATATCGAGCACATGCCTTCATAAAAGGGCTCTCCTGGCCAAATGGTTTAACTTTGGCAGGTCCCTGCTGTTCTGTTATGAAAGTAGACTTCGTGGGGCAGATTCTGGAAGTGATTGCGATCGCAAAGCTCTATTAGTTGCTTTGGAATCGGCTTTTGAAAAAAATTCTGTGAAAATCGCAAAAATTTTGGGTATCGAAATCGGGCAAAGTCTGCATAAAAGGGCTCTCCTGGCCAAATGGTTTAACTTTGGCAGGTCCCTGCTGTTCTGTTATGAAACTAGAATATCTTTTGCAGATTCTGGAAGTGATTGCGATCGCAAAGCTCTATTAGTTGCTTTGGAATCGACTTTTGAAAATGAGAGGGCGTAAAATTCGCCCAAAAAATTTGGCGACGATATCGAGCACATGCCTTCATAAAAGGGCTCTCCTGGCCAAATGGTTTAACTTTGGCAGGTCCCTGCTGTTCTGTTATGAAAGTAGACTTCGTGGGGCAGATTCTGGAAGTGATTGCGATCGCAAAGCTCTATTAGTTGCTTTGGAATCGGCTTTTGAAAAAAATTCTGTGAAAATCGCAAAAATTTTGGGTATCGAAATCGGGCAAAGTCTGCATAAAAGGGCTCTCCTGGCCAAATGGTTTAACTTTTGGCGACGATATCGAGCACATGCCTTCATAAAAGGGCTCTCCTGGCCAAATGGTTTAACTTTGGCAGGTCCCTGCTGTTCTGTTATGAAAGTAGACTTCGTGGGGCAGATTCTGGAAGTGATTGCGATCGCAAAGCTCTATTAGTTGCTTTGGAATCGGCTTTTGAAAAAAATTCTGTGAAAATCGCAAAAATTTTGAGTATCGAAATCGGGCAAAGTCTGCATAAAAGGGCTCTCCTGGCCAAATGGTTTAACTTTGGCAGGTCCCTGCTGTTCTGTTATGAAACTAGAATATCTTTTGCAGATTCTGGAAGTGATTGCGATCGCAAAGCTCTATTAGTTGCTTTGGAATCGACTTTTGAAAATGAGAGGGCGTAAAATTCGCCCAAAAAATTTGGCGACGATATCGAGCACATGCCTTCATAAAAGGGCTCTCCTGGCCAAATGGTTTAACTTTGGCAGGTCCCTGCTGTTCTGTTATGAAAGTAGACTTCGTGGGGCAGATTCTGGAAGTGATTGCGATCGCAAAGCTCTATTAGTTGCTTTGGAATCGGCTTTTGAAAAAAATTCTGTGAAAATCGCAAAAATTTTGGGTATCGAAATCGGGCAAAGTCTGCATAAAAGGGCTCTCCTTTCCAAATGGTTTAACTTTGGCAGGTCCCTGCTGTTCTGTTATGAAACTAGAATATCTTTTGCAGATTCTGGAAGTGATTGCGATCGCAAAGCTCTATTAGTTGCTTTGGAATCGACTTTTGAAAATGAGAGGGCGTAAAATTCGCCCAAAAAATTTGGCGACGATATCGAGCACATGCCTTCATAAAAGGGCTCTCCTGGCCAAATGGTTTAACTTTGGCAGGTCCCTGCTGTTCTGTTATGAAAGTAGACTTCGTGGGGCAGATTCTGGAAGTGATTGCGATCGCAAAGCTCTATTAGTTGCTTTGGAATCGGCTTTTGAAAAAAATTCTGTGAAAATCGCAAAAATTTTGGGTATCGAAATCGGGCAAAGTCTGCATAAAAGGGCTCTCCTGGCCAAATGGTTTAACTTTGGCAGGTCCCTGCTGTTCTGTTATGAAACTAGAATATCTTTTGCAGATTCTGGAAGTGATTGCGATCGCAAAGCTCTATTAGTTGCTTTGGAATCGACTTTTGAAAATGAGAGGGCGTAAAATTCGCCCAAAAAATTTGGCGACAATATCGAGCACATGCCTTCATAAAAGGGCTCTCCTGGCCAAATGGTTTAACTTTGGCAGGTCCCTGCTGTTCTGTTATGAAAGTAGACTTCGTGGGGCAGATTCTGGAAGTGATTGCGATCGCAAAGCTCTATTAGTTGCTTTGGAATCGGCTTTTGAAAAAAATTCTGTGAAAATCGCAAAAATTTTGGGTATCGAAATCGGGCAAAGTCTGCATAAAAGGGCTCTCCTGGCCAAATGGTTTAACTTTTGGCGACGATATCGAGCACATGCCTTCATAAAAGGGCTCTCCTGGCCAAATGGTTTAACTTTGGCAGGTCCCTGCTGTTCTGTTATGAAAGTTGACTTCGTGGGGCAGATTCTGGAAGTGATTGCGATCGCAAAGCTCTATTAGTTGCTTTGGAATCGGCTTTTGAAAAAAATTCTGTGAAAATCGCAAAAATTTTGGGTATCGAAATCGGGCAAAGTCTGCATAAAAGGGCTCTCCTGGCCAAATGCTCTATTATTTGCTTTGGAATCGACTTTTGAAAATGAGAGGGCGTAAAATTCGCCCAAAAAATTTGGCGACGATATCGAGCACATGCCTTCATAAAAGGGCTCTCCTGGCCAAATGGTTTAACTTTGGCAGGTCCCTGCTGTTCTGTTATGAAAGTAGACTTCGTGGGGCAGATTCTGGAAGTGATTGCGATCGCAAAGCTCTATTAGTTGCTTTGGAATCGGCTTTTGAAAAAAATTCTGTGAAAATCGCAAAAATTTTGGGTATCGAAATCGGGCAAAGTCTGCATAAAAGGGCTCTCCTGGCCAAATGGTTTAACTTTGGCAGGTCCCTGCTGTTCTGTTATGAAACTAGAATATCTTTTGCAGATTCTGGAAGTGATTGCGATCGCAAAGCTCTATTAGTTGCTTTGGAATCGACTTTTGAAAATGAGAGGGCGTAAAATTCGCCCAAAAAATTTGGCGACGATATCGAGCACATGCCTTCATAAAAGGGCTCTCCTGGCCAAATGGTTTAACTTTGGCAGGTCCCTGCTGTTCTCTTATGAAAGTAGACTTCGTGGGGCAGATTCTGGAAGTGATTGCGATCGCAAAGCTCTATTAGTTGCTTTGGAATCGGCTTTTGAAAAAAATTCTGTGAAAATCGCAAAAATTTTGGGTATCGAAATCGGGCAAAGTCTGCATAAAAGGGCTCTCCTGGCCAAATGGTTTAACTTTGGCAGGTCCCTGCTGTTCTGTTATGAAACTAGAATATCTTTTGCAGATTCTGGAAGTGATTGCGATCGCAAAGCTCTATTAGTTGCTTTGGAATCGACTTTTGAAAATGAGAGGGCGTAAAATTCGCCCAAAAAATTTGGCGACGATATCGAGCACATGCCTTCATAAAAGGGCTCTACTGGCCAAATGGTTTAACTTTGGCAGGTCCCTGCTTTTCTGTTATGAAAGTAGACTTCGTGGGGCAGATTCTGGAAGTGATTGCGATCGCAAAGCTCTATTAGTTGCTTTGGAATCGGCTTTTGAAAAAAATTCTGTGAAAATCGCAAAAATTTTGGGTATCGAAATCGGGCAAAGTCTGCATAAAAGGGCTCTCCTGGCCAAATGGTTTAACTTTGGCAGGTCCCTGCTGTTCTGTTATGAAACTAGAATATCTTTTGCAGATTCTGGAAGTGATTGCGATCGCAAAGCTCTATTAGTTGCTTTGGAATCGACTTTTGAAAATGAGAGGGCGTAAAATTCGCCCAAAAAATTTGGCGACGATATCGAGCACATGCCTTCATAAAAGGGCTCTCCTGGCCAAATGGTTTAACTTTGGCAGGTCCCTGCTGTTCTGTTATGAAAGTAGACTTCGTGGGGCAGATTCTGGAAGTGATTGCGATCGCAAAGCTCTATTAGTTGCTTTGGAATCGGCTTTTGAAAAAAATTCTGTGAAAATCGCAAAAATTTTGGGTATCGAAATCGGGCAAAGTCTGCATAAAAGGGCTCTCCTGGCCAAATGGTTTAACTTTGGCAGGTCCCTGCTGTTCTGTTATGAAACTAGAATATCTTTTGCAGATTCTGGAAGTGATTGCGATCGCAAAGCTCTATTAGTTGCTTTGGAATCGACTTTTGAAAATGAGAGGGCGTAAAATTCGCCCAAAAAATTTGGCGACGATATCGAGCACATGCCTTCATAAAAGGGCTCTCCTGGCCAAATGGTTTAACTTTGGCAGGTCCCTGCTGTTCTGTTATGAAAGTAGACTTCGTGGGGCAGATTCTGGAAGTGATTGCGATCGCAAAGCTCTATTAGTTGCTTTGGAATCGGCGTTTGAAAAAAATTCTGTGAAAATCGCAAAAATTTTGGGTATCGAAATCGGGCAAAGTCTGCATAAAAGGGCTCTCCTGGCCAAATGGTTTAACTTTGGCAGGTCCCTGCTGTTCTGTTATGAAACTAGAATGTCTTTTGCAGATTCTGGAAGTGATTGCGATCGCAAAGCTCTATTAGTTGCTTTGGAATCGACTTTTGAAAATGAGAGGGCGTAAAATTCGCCCAAAAAATTTGGCGACGATATCGAGCACATGCCTTCATAAAAGGGCTCTCCTGGCCAAATGGTTTAACTTTGGCAGGTCCCTGCTGTTCTGTTATGAAAGTAGACTTCGTGGGGCAGATTCTGGAAGTGATTGCGATCGCAAAGCTCTATTAGTTGCTTTGGAATCGGCTTTTGAAAAAAATTCTGTGAAAATCGCAAAAATTTTGGGTATCGAAATCGGGCAAAGTCTGCATAAAAGGGCTCTCCTGGCCAAATGGTTTAACTTTGGCAGGTCCCTGCTGTTCTGTTATGAAACTAGAATATCTTTTGCAGATTCTGGAAGTGATTGCGATCGCAAAGCTCTATTAGTTGCTTTGGAATCGACTTTTGAAAATGAGAGGGCGTAAAATTCGCCCAAAAAATTTGGCGACGATATCGAGCACATGCCTTCATAAAAGGGCTCTCCTGGCCAAATGGTTTAATTTTGGCAGGTCCCTGCTGTTCTGTTATGAAAGTAGACTTCGTGGGGCAGATTCTGGAAGTGATTGCGATCGCAAAGCTCTATTAGTTGCTTTGGAATCGGCTTTTGAAAAAAATTCTGTGAAAATCGCAAAAATTTTGGGTATCGAAATCGGGCAAAGTCTGCATAAAAGGGCTCTCCTGGCCAAATGGTTTAACTTTGGCAGGTCCCTGCTGTTCTGTTATGAAACTAGAATATCTTTTGCAGATTCTGGAAGTGATTGCGATCGCAAAGCTCTATTAGTTGCTTTGGAATCGACTTTTGAAAATGAGAGGGCGTAAAATTCGCCCAAAAAATTTGGCGACGGTATCGAGCACATGCCTTCATAAAAGGGCTCTCCTGGCCAAATGGTTTAACTTTGGCAGGTCCCTGCTGTTCTGTTATGAAAGTAGACTTCGTGGGGCAGATTCTGGAAGTGATTGCGATCGCAAAGCTCTATTAGTTGCTTTGGAATCGGCTTTTGAAAAAAATTCTGTGAAAATCGCAAAAATTTTGGGTATCGAAATCGGGCAAAGTCTGCATAAAAAGGCTCTCCTGGCCAAATGGTTTAACTTTGGCAGGTCCCTGCTGTTCTGTTATGAAACTAGAATATCTTTTGCAGATTCTGGAAGTGATTGCGATCGCAAAGCTCTATTAGTTGCTTTGGAATCGACTTTTGAAAATGAGAGGGCGTAAAATTCGCCCAAAAAATTTGGCGACGATATCGAGCACATGCCTTCATAAAAGGGCTCTCCTGGCCAAATGGTTTAATTTTGGCAGGTCCCTGCTGTTCTGTTATGAAAGTAGACTTCGTGGGGCAGATTCTGGAAGTGATTGCGATCGCAAAGCTCTATTAGTTGCTTTGGAATCGGCTTTTGAAAAAAATTCTGTGAAAATCGCAAAAATTTTGGGTATCGAAATCGGGCAAAGTCTGCATAAAAGGGCTCTCCTGGCCAAATGGTTTAACTTTGGCAGGTCCCTGCTGTTCTGTTATGAAACTAGAATATCTTTTGCAGATTCTGGAAGTGATTGCGATCGCAAAGCTCTATTAGTTGCTTTGGAATCGACTTTTGAAAATGAGAGGGCGTAAAATTCGCCCAAAAAATTTGGCGACGATATCGAGCACATGCCTTCATAAAACGGCTCTCCTGGCCAAATGGTTTAACTTTGGCAGGTCCCTGCTGTTCTGTTATGAAAGTAGACTTCGTGGGGCAGATTCTGGAAGTGATTGCGATCGCAAAGCTCTATTAGTTGCTTTGGAATCGGCTTTTGAAAAAAATTCTGTGAAAATCGCAAAAATTTCGGGTATCGAAATCGGGCAAAGTCTGCATAAAAGGGCTCTCCTGGCCAAATGGTTTAACTTTGGCAGGTCCCTGCTGTTCTGTTATGAAACTAGAATATCTTTTGCAGATTCTGGAAGTGATTGCGATCGCAAAGCTCTATTAGTTGCTTTGGAATCGACTTTTGAAAATGAGAGGGCGTAAAATTCGCCCAAAAAATTTGGCGACGATATCGAGCACATGCCTTCATAAAAGGGCTCTCCTGGCCAAATGGTTTAACTTTGGCAGGTCCCTGCTGTTCTGTTATGAAAGTAGACTTCGTGGGGCAGACTCTGGAAGTGATTGCGATCGCAAAGCTCTATTAGTTGCTTTGGAATCGGCTTTTGAAAAAAATTCTGTGAAAATCGCAAAAATTTTGGGTATCGAAATCGGGCAAAGTCTGCATAAAAGGGCTCTCCTGGCCAAATGGTTTAACTTTGGCAGGTCCCTGCTGTTCTGTTATGAAACTAGAATATCTTTTGCAGATTCTGGAAGTGATTGCGATCGCAAAGCTCTATTAGTTGCTTTGGAATCGACTTTTGAAAATGAGAGGGCGTAAAATTCGCCCAAAAAATTTGGCGACGATATCGAGCACATGCCTTCATAAAAGGGCTCTCCTGGCCAAATGGTTTAACTTTGGCAGGTCCCTGCTGTTCTGTTATGAAAGTAGACTTCGTGGGGCAGATTCTGGAAGTGATTGCGATCGCAAAGCTCTATTAGTTGCTTTGGAATCGGCTTTTGAAAAAAATTCTGTGAAAATCGCAAAAATTTTGGGTATCGAAATCGGGCAAAGTCTGCATAAAAGGGCTCTCCTGGCCAAATGGTTTAACTTTGGCAGGTCCCTGCTGTTCTGTTATGAAACTAGAATATCTTTTGCAGATTCTGGAAGTGATTGCGATCGCAAAGCTCTATTAGTTGCTTTGGAATCGACTTTTGAAAATGAGAGGGCGTAAAATTCGCCCAAAAAATTTGGCGACGATATCGAGCACATGCCTTCATAAAAGGGCTCTCCTGGCCAAATGGTTTAACTTTGGCAGGTCCCTGCTGTTCTGTTATGAAAGTAGACTTCGTGGGGCAGATTCTGGAAGTGATTGCGATCGCAAAGCTCTATTAGTTGCTTTGGAATCGGCTTTTGAAAAAAATTCTGTGAAAATCGCAAAAATTTTGGGTATCGAAATCGGGCAAAGTCTGCATAAAAGGGCTCTCCTGGCCAAATGGTTTAACTTTGGCAGGTCCCTGCTGTTCTGTTATGAAACTAGAATATCTTTTGCAGATTCTGGAAGTGATTGCGATCGCAAAGCTCTATTAGTTGCTTTGGAATCGACTTTTGAAAATGAGAGGGCGTAAAATTCGCCCAAAAAATTTGGCGACGATATCGAGCACATGCCTTCATAAAAGGGCTCTCCTGGCCAAATGGTTTAACTTTGGCAGGTCCCTGCTGTTCTGTTATGAAAGTAGACTTCGTGGGGCAGATTCTGGAAGTGATTGCGATCGCAAAGCTCTATTAGTTGCTTTGGAATCGGCTTTTGAAAAAAATTCTGTGAAAATCGCAAAAATTTTGGGTATCGAAATCGGGCAAAGTCTGCATAAAAGGGCTCTCCTGGCGAAATGGTTTAACTTTGGCAGGTCCCTGCTGTTCTGTTATGAAACTAGAATATCTTTTGCAGATTCTGGAAGTGATTGCGATCGCAAAGCTCTATTAGTTGCTTTGGAATCGACTTTTGAAAATGAGAGGGCGTAAAATTCGCCCAAAAAATTTGGCGACGATATCGAGCACATGCCTTCATAAAAGGGCTCTCCTGGCCAAATGGTTTAACTTTGGCAGGTCCCTGCTGTTCTGTTATGAAAGTAGACTTCGTGGGGCAGATTCTGGAAGTGATTGCGATCGCAAAGCTCTATTAGTTGCTTTGGAATCGGCTTTTGAAAAAAATTCTGTGAAAATCGCAAAAATTTTGGGTATCGAAATCGGGCAAAGTCTGCATAAAAGGGCTCTCCTGGCCAAATGGTTTAACTTTGGCAGGTCCCTGCTGTTCTGTTATGAAACTAGAATATCTTTTGCAGATTCTGGAAGTGATTGCGATCGCAAAGCTCTATTAGTTGCTTTGGAATCCACTTTTGAAAATGAGAGGGCGTAAAATTCGCCCAAAAAATTTGGCGACGATATCGAGCACATGCCTTCATAAAAGGGCTCTCCTGGTCAAATGGTTTAACTTTGGCAGGTCCCTGCTGTTCTGTTATGAAAGTAGACTTCGTGGGGCAGATTCTGGAAGTGATTGCGATCGCAAAGCTCTATTAGTTGCTTTGGAATCGGCTTTTGAAAAAAATTCTGTGAAAATCGCAAAAATTTTGGGTATCGAAATCGGGCAAAGTCTGCATAAAAGGGCTCTCCTGGCCAAATGGTTTAACTTTGGCAGGTCCCTGCTGTTCTGTTATGAAACTGGAATATCTTTTGCAGATTCTGGAAGTGATTGCGATCGCAAAGCTCTATTAGTTGCTTTGGAATCGACTTTTGAAAATGAGAGGGCGTAAAATTCGCCCAAAAAATTTGGCGACGATATCGAGCACATGCCTTCATAAAATGGTTCTCCTGGCCAAATGGTTTAACTTTGGCAGGTCCCTGCTGTTCTGTTATGAAAGTAGACTTCGTGGGGCAGATTCTGGAAGTGATTGCGATCGCAAAGCTCTATTAGTTGCTTTGGAATCGGCTTTTGAAAAAAATTCTGTGAAAATCGCAAAAATTTTGGGTATCGAAATCGGGCAAAGTCTGCATAAAAGGGCTCTCCTGGCCAAATGGTTTAACTTTGGCAGGTCCCTGCTGTTCTGTTATGAAACTAGAATATCTTTTGCAGATTCTGGAAGTGATTGCGATCGCAAAGCTCTATTAGTTGCTTTGGAATCGACTTTTGAAAATGAGAGGGCGTAAAATTCGCCCAAAAAATTTGGCGACGATATCGAGCACATGCCTTCATAAAAGGGCTCTCCTGGCCAAATGGTTTAACTTTGGCAGGTCCCTGCTGTTCTGTTATGAAAGTAGACTTCGTGGGGCAGATTCTGGAAGTGATTGCGATCGCAAAGCTCTATTAGTTGCTTTGGAATCGGCTTTTGAAAAAAATTCTGTGAAAATCGCAAAAATTTTGGGTATCGAAATCGGGCAAAGTCTGCATAAAAGGGCTCTCCTGGCCAAATGGTTTAACTTTGGCAGGTCCCTGCTGTTCTGTTATGAAACTAGAATATCTTTTGCAGATTCTGGAAGTGATTGCGATCGCAAAGCTCTATTAGTTGCTTTGGAATCGACTTTTGAAAATGAGAGGGCGTAAAATTCGCCCAAAAAATTTGGCGACGATATCGAGCACATGCCTTCATAAAAGGGCTCTCCTGGCCAAATGGTTTAACTTTGGCAGGTCCCTGCTGTTCTGTTATGAAAGTAGACTTCGTGGGGCAGATTCTGGAAGTGATTGCGATCGCAAAGCTTTATTAGTTGCTTTGGAATCGGCTTTTGAAAAAAATTCTGTGAAAATCGCAAAAATTTTGGGTATCGAAATCGGGCAAAGTCTGCATAAAAGGGCTCTCCTGGCCAAATGGTTTAATTTTGGCAGGTCCCTGCTGTTCTGTTATGAAACTAGAATATCTTTTGCAGATTCTGGAAGTGATTGCGATCGCAAAGCTCTATTAGTTGCTTTGGAATCGACTTTTAAAAATGAGAGGGCGTAAAATTCGCCCAAAAAATTTGGCGACGATATCGAGCACATGCCTTCATAAAAGGGCTCTCCTGGCCAAATGGTTTAACTTTGGCAGGTCCCTGCTGTTCTGTTATGAAAGTAGACTTCGTGGGGCAGATTCTGGAAGTGATTGCGATCGCAAAGCTATTAGTTGCTTTGGAATCGGCTTTTGAAAAAAATTCTGTGAAAATCGCAAAAATTTTGGGTATCGAAATCGGGCAAAGTCTGCATAAAAGGGCTCTCCTGGCCAAATGGTTTAACTTTGGCAGGTCCCTGCTGTTCTGTTATGAAACTAGAATATCTTTTGCAGATTCTGGAAGTGATTGCGATCGCAAAGCTCTATTAGTTGCTTTGGAATCGACTTTTGAAAATGAGAGGGCGTACAATTCGCCCAAAAAATTTGGCGACGATATCGAGCACATGCCTTCATAAAAGGGCTCTCCTGGCCAAATGGTTTAACTTTGGCAGGTCCCTGCTGTTCTGTTATGAAAGTAGACTTCGTGGGGCAGATTCTGGAAGTGATTGCGATCGCAAAGCTCTATTTGTTGCTTTGGAATCGGCTTTTGAAAAAAATTCTGTGAAAATCGCAAAAATTTTGGGTATCGAAATCGGGCAAAGTCTGCATAAAAGGGCTCTCCTGGCCAAATGGTTTAACTTTGGCAGGTCCCTGCTGTTCTGTTATGAAACTAGAATATCTTTTGCAGATTCTGGAAGTGATTGCGATCGCAAAGCTCTATTAGTTGCTTTGGAATCGACTTTTGAAAATGAGAGGGCGTAAAATTCGCCCAAAAGATTTGGCGACGATATCGAGCCCATGCCTTCATAAAAGGGCTCTCCTGGCCAAATGGTTTAACTTTGGCAGGTCCCTGCTGTTCTGTTATGAAAGTAGACTTCGTGGGGCAGATTCTGGAAGTGATTGCGATCGCAAAGCTCTATTAGTTGCTTTGGAATCGGCTTTTGAAAAAAATTCTGTGAAAATCGCAAAAATTTTGGGTATCGAAATCGGGCAAAGTCTGCATAAAAGGGCTCTCCTGGCCAAATGGTTTAACTTTGGCAGGTCCCTGCTGTTCTGTTATGAAACTAGAATATCTTTTGCAGATTCTGGAAGTGATTGCGATCGCAAAGCTCTATTAGTTGCTTTGGAATCGACTTTTGAAAATGAGAGGGCGTAAAATTCGCCCAAAAAATTTGGCGACGATATCGAGCACATGCCTTCATAAAAGGGCTCTCCTGGCCAAATGGTTTAACTTTGGCAGGTCCCTGCTGTTCTGTTATGAAAGTAGACTTCGTGGGGCAGATTCTGGAAGTGATTGCGATCGCAAAGCTCTATTAGTTGCTTTGGAATCGGCTTTTGAAAAAAATTCTGTGAAAATCGCAAAAATTTTGGGTATCGAAATCGGGCAAAGTCTTCATAAAAGGGCTCTCCTGGCCAAATGGTTTAACTTTGGCAGGTCCCTGCTGTTCTGTTATGAAACTAGAATATCTTTTGCAGATTCTGGAAGTGATTGCGATCGCAAAGCTCTATTAGTTGCTTTGGAATCGACTTTTGAAAATGAGAGGGCGTAAAATTCGCCCAAAAAATTTGGCGACGATATCGAGCACATGCCTTCATAAAATGGTTCTCCTGGCCAAATGGTTTAACTTTGGCAGGTCCCTGCTGTTCTATTATGAAAGTAGACTTCGTGGGGCAGATTCTGGAAGTGATTGCGATCGCAAAGCTCTATTAGTTGCTTTGGAATCGGCTTTTGAAAAAAATTCTGTGAAAATCGCAAAAATTTTGGGTATCGAAATCGGGCAAAGTCTGCATAAAAGGGCTCTCCTGGCCAAATGGTTTAACTTTGGCAGGTCCCTGCTGTTCTGTTATGAAACTAGAATATCTTTTGCAGATTCTGGAAGTGATTGCGATCGCAAAGCTCTATTAGTTGCTTTGGAATCGACTTTTGAAAATGAGAGGGCGTAAAATTCGCCCAAAAAATTTGGCGACGATATCGAGCACATGCCTTCATAAAAGGGCTCTCCTGGCCAAATGGTTTAACTTTGGCAGGTCCCTGCTGTTCTGTTATGAAAGTAGACTTCGTGGGGCAGATTCTGGAAGTGATTGCGATCGCAAAGCTCTATTAGTTGCTTTGGAATCGGCTTTTGAAAAAAATTCTGTGAAAATCGCAAAAATTTTGGGTATCGAAATCGGGCAAAGTCTGCATAAAAGGGCTCTCCTGGCCAAATGGTTTAACTTTGGCAGGTCCCTGCTGTTCTGTTATGAAACTAGAATATCTTTTGCAGATTCTGGAAGTGATTGCGATCGCAAAGCTCTATTAGTTGCTTTGGAATCGACTTTTGAAAATGAGAGGGCGTAAAATTCGCCCAAAAAATTTGGCGACGATATCGAGCACATGCCTTCATAAAAGGGCTCTCCTGGCCAAATGGTTTAACTTTGGCAGGTCCCTGCTGTTCTGTTATGAAAGTAGACTTCGTGGGGCAGATTCTGGAAGTGATTGCGATCGCAAAGCTCTATTAGTTGCTTTGGAATCGGCTTTTGAAAAAAATTCTGTGAAAATCGCAAAAATTTTGGGTATCGAAATCGGGCAAAGTCTGCATAAAAGGGCTCTCCTGGCCAAATGGTTTAACTTAGACAGGTCCCTGCTGTTCTGTTATGAAACTAGAATATCTTTTGCAGATTCTGGAAGTGATTGCGATCGCAAAGCTCTATTAGTTGCTTTGGAATCGACTTTTAAAAATGAGAGGGCGTAAAATTCGCCCAAAAAATTTGGCGACGATATCGAGCACATGCCTTCATAAAAGGGCTCTCCTGGCCAAATGGTTTAACTTTGGCAGGTCCCTGCTGTTCTGTTATGAAAGTAGACTTCGTGGGGCAGATTCTGGAAGTGATTGCGATCGCAAAGCTATTAGTTGCTTTGGAATCGGCTTTTGAAAAAAATTCTGTGCAAATCGCAAAAATTTTGGGTATCGAAATCGGGCAAAGTCTGCATAAAAGGGCTCTCCTGGCCAAATGGTTTAACTTTGGCAGGTCCCTGCTGTTCTGTTATGAAACTAGAATATCTTTTGCAGATTCTGGAAGTGATTGCGATCGCAAAGCTCTATTAGTTGCTTTGGAATCGACTTTTGAAAATGAGAGGGCGTATAATTCGCCCAAAAAATTTGGCGACGATATCGAGCACATGCCTTCATAAAAGGGCTCTCCTGGCCAAATGGTTTAACTTTGGCAGGTCCCTGCTGTTCTGTTATGAAAGTAGACTTCGTGGGGCAGATTCTGGAAGTGATTGCGATCGCAAAGCTCTATTAGTTGCTTTGGAATCGGCTTTTGAAAAAAATTCTGTGAAAATCGCAAAAATTTTGGGTATCGAAATCGGGCAAAGTCTGCATAAAAGGGCTCTCCTGGCCAAATGGTTTAACTTTGGCAGGTCCCTGCTGTTCTGTTATGAAACTAGAATATCTTTTGCAGATTCTGGAAGTGATTGCGATCGCAAAGCTCTATTAGTTGCTTTGGAATCGACTTTTGAAAATGAGAGGGCGTAAAATTCGCCCAAAAGATTTGGCGACGATATCGAGCCCATGCCTTCATAAAAGGGCTCTCCTGGCCAAATGGTTTAACTTTGGCAGGTCCCTGCTGTTCTGTTATGAAAGTAGACTTCGTGGGGCAGATTCTGGAAGTGATTGCGATCGCAAAGCTCTATTAGTTGCTTTGGAATCGGCTTTTGAAAAAAATTCTGTGAAAATCGCAAAAATTTTGGGTATCGAAATCGGGCAAAGTCTGCATAAAAGGGCTCTCCTGGCCAAATGGTTTAACTTTGGCAGGTCCCTGCTGTTCTGTTATGAAACTAGAATATCTTTTGCAGATTCTGGAAGTGATTGCGATCGCAAAGCTCTATTAGTTGCTTTGGAATCGACTTTTGAAAATGAGAGGGCGTAAAATTCGCCCAAAAAATTTGGCGACGATATCGAGCACATGCCTTCATAAAAGGGCTCTCCTGGCCAAATGGTTTAACTTTGGCAGGTCCCTGCTGTTCTGTTATGAAAGTAGACTTCGTGGGGCAGATTCTGGAAGTGATTGCGATCGCAAAGCTCTATTAGTTGCTTTGGAATCGGCTTTTGAAAAAAATTCTGTGAAAATCGCAAAAATTTTGGGTATCGAAATCGGGCAAAGTCTTCATAAAAGGGCTCTCCTGGCCAAATGGTTTAACTTTGGCAGGTCCCTGCTGTTCTGTTATGAAACTAGAATATCTTTTGCAGATTCTGGAAGTGATTGCGATCGCAAAGCTCTATTAGTTGCTTTGGAATCGACTTTTGAAAATGAGAGGGCGTAAAATTCGCCCAAAAAATTTGGCGACGATATCGAGCACATGCCTTCATAAAAGGGCTCTCCTGGCCAAATGGTTTAATTTTGGCAGGTCCCTGCTGTTCTGTTATGAAAGTAGACTTCGTGGGGCAGATTCTGGAAGTGATTGCGATCGCAAAGCTCTATTAGTTGCTTTGGAATCGGCTTTTGAAAAAAATTCTGTGAAAATCGCAAAAATTTTGGGTATCGAAATCGGGCAAAGTCTGCATAAAAGGGCTCTCCTGGCCAAATGGTTTAACTTTGGCAGGTCCCTGCTGTTCTGTTATGAAACTAGAATATCTTTTGCAGATTCTGGAAGTGATTGCGATCGCAAAGCTCTATTAGTTGCTTTGGAATCGACTTTTGAAAATGAGAGGGCGTAAAATTCGCCCAAAATATTTGGCGACGATATCGAGCACATGCCTTCATAAAAGGGCTCTCCTGGCCAAATGGTTTAACTTTGGCAGGTCCCTGCTGTTCTGTTATGAAAGTAGACTTCGTGGGGCAGATTCTGGAAGTGATTGCGATCGCAAAGCTCTATTAGTTGCTTTGGAATCGGCTTTTGAAAAAAATTCTGTGAAAATCGCAAAAATTTTGGGTATCGAAATCGGGCAAAGTCTGCATAAAAGGGCTCTCCTGGCCAAATGGTTTAGCTTTGGCAGGTCCCTGCTGTTCTGTTATGAAAATAGACTTCGTGGGGCAGATTCTGGAAGTGATTGCGATCGCAAAGCTCTATTAGTTGCTTTGGAATCGGCTTTTGAAAAAAATTCTGTGAAAATCGCAAAAATTTTGGGTATCGAAATCGGGCAAAGTCTGCATAAAAGGGCTCTCCTCGCCAAATGGTTTAACTTTGGCAGGTCCCTGCTGTTCTGTTATGAAACTAGAATATCTTTTGCAGATTCTGGAAGTGATTGCGATCGCAAAGCTCTATTAGTTGCTTTGGAATCGACTTTTGAAAATGAGAGGGCGTAAAATTCGCCCAAAAAATTTGGCGACGATATCGAGCACATGCCTTCATAAAACGGCTCTCCTGGCCAAATGGTTTAACTTTGGCAGGTCCCTGCTGTTCTGTTATGAAAGTAGACTTCGTGGGGCAGATTCTGGAAGTGATTGCGATCGCAAAGCTCTATTAGTTGCTTTGGAATCGGCTTTTGAAAAAAATTCTGTGAAAATCGCAAAAATTTCGGGTATCGAAATCGGGCAAAGTCTGCATAAAAGGGCTCTCCTGACCAAATGGTTTAACTTTGGCAGGTCCCTGCTGTTCTGTTATGAAACTAGAATATCTTTTGCAGATTCTGGAAGTGATTGCGATCGCAAAGCTCTATTTGTTGCTTTGGAATCGACTTTTGAAAATGAGAGGGCGTAAAATTCGCCCAAAAAATTTGGCGACGATATCGAGCACATGCCTTCATAAAAGGGCTCTCCTGGCCAAATGGTTTAACTTTGGCAGGTCCCTGCTGTTCTGTTATGAAAGTAGACTTCGTGGGGCAGACTCTGGAAGTGATTGCGATCGCAAAGCTCTATTAGTTGCTTTGGAATCGGCTTTTGAAAAAAATTCTGTGAAAATCGCAAAAATTTTGGGTATCGAAATCGGGCAAAGTCTGCATAAAAGGGCTCTCCTGGCCAAATGGTTTAACTTTGGCAGGTCCCTGCTGTTCTGTTATGAAACTAGAATATCTTTTGCAGATTCTGGAAGTGATTGCGATCGCAAAGCTCTATTAGTTGCTTTGGAATCGACTTTTGAAAATGAGAGGGCGTAAAATTCGCCCAAAAAATTTGGCGACGATATCGAGCACATGCCTTCATAAAAGGGCTCTCCTGGCCAAATGGTTTAACTTTGGCAGGTCCCTGCTGTTCTGTTATGAAAGTAGACTTCGTGGGGCAGATTCTGGAAGTGATTGCGATCGCAAAGCTCTATTAGTTGCTTTGGAATCGGCTTTTGAAAAAAATTCTGTGAAAATCGCAAAAATTTTGGGTATCGAAATTGGGCAAAGTCTGCATAAAAGGGCTCTCCTGGCCAAATGGTTTAACTTTGGCAGGTCCCTGCTGTTCTGTTATGAAACTAGAATATCTTTTGCAGATTCTGGAAGTGATTGCGATCGCAAAGCTCTATTAGTTGCTTTGGAATCGACTTTTGAAAATGAGAGGGCGTAAAATTCGCCCAAAATATTTGGCGACGATATCGAGCACATGCCTTCATAAAAGGGCTCTCCTGGCCAAATGGTTTAACTTTGGCAGGTCCCTGCTGTTCTGTTATGAAAGTAGACTTCGTGGGGCAGATTCTGGAAGTGATTTCGATCGCAAAGCTCTATTAGTTGCTTTGGAATCGGCTTTTGAAAAAAATTCTGTGAAAATCGCAAAAATTTTGGGTATCGAAATCGGGCAAAGTCTGCATAAAAGGGCTCTCCTGGCCAAATGGTTTAGCTTTGGCAGGTCCCTGCTGTTCTGTTATGAAAATAGACTTCGTGGGGCAGATTCTGGAAGTGATTGCGATCGCAAAGCTCTATTAGTTGCTTTGGAATCGGCTTTTGAAAAAAATTCTGTGAAAATCGCAAAAATTTTGGGTATCGAAATCGGGCAAAGTCTGCATAAAAGGGCTCTCCTGGCCAAATGGTTTAACTTTGGCAGGTCCCTGCTGTTCTGTTATGAAACTAGAATATCTTTTGCAGATTCTGGAAGTGATTGCGATCGCAAAGCTCTATTAGTTGCTTTGGAATCGACTTTTGAAAATGAGAGGGCGTAAAATTCGCCCAAAAAATTTGGCGACGATATCGAGCACATGCCTTCATAAAACGGCTCTCCTGGCCAAATGGTTTAACTTTGGCAGGTCCCTGCTGTTCTGTTATGAAAGTAGACTTCGTGGGGCAGATTCTGGAAGTGATTGCGATCGCAAAGCTCTATTAGTTGCTTTGGAATCGGCTTTTGAAAAAAATTCTGTGAAAATCGCAAAAATTTCGGGTATCGAAATCGGGCAAAGTCTGCATAAAAGGGCTCTCCTGGCCAAATGGTTTAACTTTGGCAGGTCCCTGCTGTTCTGTTATGAAACTAGAATATCTTTTGCAGATTCTGGAAGTGATTGCGATCGCAAAGCTCTATTTGTTGCTTTGGAATCGACTTTTGAAAATGAGAGGGCGTAAAATTCGCCCAAAAAATTTGGCGACGATATCGAGCACATGCCTTCATAAAAGGGCTCTCCTGGCCAAATGGTTTAACTTTGGCAGGTCCCTGCTGTTCTGTTATGAAAGTAGACTTCGTGGGGCAGACTCTGGAAGTGATTGCGATCGCAAAGCTCTATTAGTTGCTTTGGAATCGGCTTTTGAAAAAAATTCTGTGAAAATCGCAAAAATTTTGGGTATCGAAATCGGGCAAAGTCTGCATAAAAGGGCTCTCCTGGCCAAATGGTTTAACTTTGGCAGGTCCCTGCTGTTCTGTTATGAAACTAGAATATCTTTTGCAGATTCTGGAAGTGATTGCGATCGCAAAGCTCTATTAGTTGCTTTGGAATCGACTTTTGAAAATGAGAGGGCGTAAAATTCGCCCAAAAAATTTGGCGACGATATCGAGCACATGCCTTCATAAAAGGGCTCTCCTGGCCAAATGGTTTAACTTTGGCAGGTCCCTGCTGTTCTGTTATGAAAGTAGACTTCGTGGGGCAGATTCTGGAAGTGATTGCGATCGCAAAGCTCTATTAGTTGCTTTGGAATCGGCTTTTGAAAAAAATTCTGTGAAAATCGCAAAAATTTTGGGTATCGAAATCGGGCAAAGTCTGCATAAAAGGGCTCTCCTGGCCAAATGGTTTAACTTTGGCAGGTCCCTGCTGTTCTGTTATGAAACTAGAATATCTTTTGCAGATTCTGGAAGTGATTGCGATCGCAAAGCTCTATTAGTTGCTTTGGAATCGACTTTTGAAAATGAGAGGGCGTAAAATTCGCCCAAAAAATTTGGCGACGATATCGAGCACATGCCTTCATAAAAGGGCTCTCCTGGCCAAATGGTTTAACTTTGGCAGGTCCCTGCTGTTCTGTTATGAAAGTAGACTTCGTGGGGCAGATTCTCGAAGTGATTGCGATCGCAAAGCTCTATTAGTTGCTTTGGAATCGGCTTTTGAAAAAAATTCTGTGAAAATCGCAAAAATTTTGGGTATCGAAATCGGGCAAAGTCTGTATAAAAGGGCTCTCCTGGCCAAATGGTTTAACTTTGGCAGGTCCCTGCTGTTCTGTTATGAAACTAGAATATCTTTTGCAGATTCTGGAAGTGATTGCGATCGCAAAGCTCTATTAGTTGCTTTGGAATCGACTTTTGAAAATGAGAGGGCGTAAAATTCGCCCAAAAAATTTGGCGACGATATCGAGCACATGCCTTCATAAAAGGGCTCTCCTGGCCAAATGGTTTAACTTTGGCAGGACCCTGCTGTTCTGTTATGAAAGTAGACTTCGTGGGGCAGATTCTGGAAGTGATTGCGATCGCAAGGCTCTATTAGTTGCTTTGGAATCGGCTTTTGAAAAAAATTCTGTGAAAATCGCAAAAATTTTGGGTATCGAAATCGGGCAAAGTCTGCATAAAAGGGCTCTCCTGGCCAAATGGTTTAACTTTGGCAGGTCCCTGCTCTTCTGTTATGAAACTAGAATATCTTTTGCAGATTCTGGAAGTGATTGCGATCGCAAAGCTCTATTAGTTGCTTTGGAATCGACTTTTGAAAATGAGAGGGCGTAAAATTCGCCCAAAAAATTTGGCGACGATATCGAGCACATGCCTTCATAAAAATGCTCTCCTGGCCAAATGGTTTAACTTTGGCAGGTCCCTGCTGTTCTGTTATGAAAGTAGACTTCGTGGGGCAGATTCTGGAAGTGATTGCGATCGCAAAGCTCTATTAGTTGCTTTGGAATCGGCTTTTGAAAAAAATTCTGTGAAAATCGCAAAAATTTTGGGTATCGAAATCGGGCAAAGTCTGCATAAAAGGGCCCTCCTGGCCAAATGGTTTAACTTTGGCAGGTCCCTGCTCTTCTGTTATGAAACTAGAATATCTTTTGCAGATTCTGGAAGTGATTGCGATCGCAAAGCTCTATTAGTTGCTTTGGAATCGACTTTTGAAAATGAGAGGGCGTAAAATTCGCCCAAAAAATTTGGCGACGATATCGAGCACATGCCTTCATAAAAATGCTCTCCTGGCCAAATGGTTTAACTTTGGCAGGTCCCTGCTGTTCTGTTATGAAAGTAGACTTCGTGGGGCAGATTCTGGAAGTGATTGCGATCGCAAAGCTCTATTAGTTGCTTTGGAATCGGCTTTTGAAAAAAATTCTGTGAAAATCGCAAAAATTTTGGGTATCGAAATCGGGCAAAGTCTGCATAAAAGGGCTCTCCTGGCCAAATGGTTTAACTTTGGCAGGTCCCTGCTGTTCTGTTATGAAACTAGAATATCTTTTGCAGATTCTGGAAGTGATTGCGATCGCAAAGCTCTATTAGTTGCTTTGGAATCGACTTTTGAAAATGAGAGGGCGTAAAATTCGCCCAAAAAATTTGGCGACGATATCGAGCACATGCCTTCATAAAATGGTTCTCCTGGCCAAATGGTTTAACTTTGGCAGGTCCCTGCTGTTCTGTTATGAAAGTAGACTTCGTGGGGCAGATTCTGGAAGTGATTGCGATCGCAAAGCTCTATTAGTTGCTTTGGAATCGGCTTTTGAAAAAAATTCTGTGAAAATCGCAAAAATTTTGGGTATCGAAATCGGGCAAAGTCTGCATAAAAGGGCTCTCCTGGCCAAATGGTTTAACTTTGGCAGGTCCCTGCTGTTCTGTTATGAAACTAGAATATCTTTTGCAGATTCTGGAAGTGATTGCGATCGCAAAGCTCTATTAGTTGCTTTGGAATCGACTTTTGAAAATGAGAGGGCGTAAAATTCGCCCAAAAAATTTGGCGACGATATCGAATACATGCCTTCATAAAAGGGCTCTCCTGGCCAAATGGTTTAACTTTGGCAGGTCCCTGCTGTTCTGTTATGAAAGTAGACTTCGTGGGGCAGATTCTGGAAGTGATTGCGATCGCAAAGCTCTATTAGTTGCTTTGGAATCGGCTTTTGAAAAAAATTCTGTGAAAATCGCAAAAATTTTGGGTATCGAAATCGGGCAAAGTCTGCATAAAAGGGCTCTCCTGGCCAAATGGTTTAACTTTGGCAGGTCCCTGCTGTTCTGTTATGAAACTAGAATATCTTTTGCAGATTCTGGAAGTGATTGCGATCGCAAAGCTCTATTAGTTGCTTTGGAATCGACTTTTGAAAATGAGAGGGCGTAAAATTCGCCCAAAAAATTTGGCGACGATATCGAGCACATGCCTTCATAAAAGGGCTCTCCTGGCCAAATGGTTTAACTTTGGCAGGTCCCTGCTGTTCTGTTATGAAAGTAGACTTCGTGGGGCAGATTCTGGAAGTGATTGCGATCGCAAAGCTCTATTAGTTGCTTTGGAATCGGCTTTTGAAAAAAATTCTGTGAAAATCGCAAAAATTTTGGGTATCGAAATCGGGCAAAGTCTGCATAAAAGGGCTCTCCTGGCCAAATGGTTTAACTTTGGCAGGTCCCTGCTGTTCTGTTATGAAACTAGAATATCTTTTGCAGATTCTGGAAGTGATTGCGATCGCAAAGCTCTATTAGTTGCTTTGGAATCGACTTTTAAAAATGAGAGGGCGTAAAATTCGCCCAAAAAATTTGGCGACGATATCGAGCACATGCCTTCATAAAAGGGCTCTCCTGGCCAAATGGTTTAACTTTGGCAGGTCCCTGCTGTTCTGTTATGAAAGTAGACTTCGTGGGGCAGATTCTGGAAGTGATTGCGATCGCAAAGCTCTATTAGTTGCTTTGGAATCGGCTTTTGAAAAAAATTCTGTGAAAATCGCAAAAATTTTGGGTATCGAAATCGGGCAAAGTCTGCATAAAAGGGCTCTCCTGGCCAAATGGTTTAACTTTGGCAGGTCCCTGCTGTTCTGTTATGAAACTAGAATATCTTTTGCAGATTCTGGAAGTGATTGCGATCGCAAAGCTCTATTAGTTGCTTTGGAATCGACTTTTGAAAATGAGAGGGCGTACAATTCGCCCAAAAAATTTGGCGACGATATCGAGCACATGCCTTCATAAAAGGGCTCTCCTGGCCAAATGGTTTAACTTTGGCAGGTCCCTGCTGTTCTGTTATGAAAGTAGACTTCGTGGGGCAGATTCTGGAAGTGATTGCGATCGCAAAGCTCTATTAGTTGCTTTGGAATCGGCTTTTGAAAAAAATTCTGTGAAAATCGCAAAAATTTTGGGTATCGAAATCGGGCAAAGTCTGCATAAAAGGGCTCTCCTGGCCAAATGGTTTAACTTTGGCAGGTCCCTGCTGTTCTGTTATGAAACTAGAATATCTTTTGCAGATTCTGGAAGTGATTGCGATCGCAAAGCTCTATTAGTTGCTTTGGAATCGACTTTTGAAAATGAGAGGGCGTAAAATTCGCCCAAAAGATTTGGCGACGATATCGAGCCCATGCCTTCATAAAAGGGCTCTCCTGGCCAAATGGTTTAACTTTGGCAGGTCCCTGCTGTTCTGTTATGAAAGTAGACTTCGTGGGGCAGATTCTGGAAGTGATTGCGATCGCAAAGCTCTATTAGTTGCTTTGGAATCGGCTTTTGAAAAAAATTCTGTGAAAATCGCAAAAATTTTGGGTATCGAAATCGGGCAAAGTCTGCATAAAAGGGCTCTCCTGGCCAAATGGTTTAACTTTGGCAGGTCCCTGCTGTTCTGTTATGAAACTAGAATATCTTTTGCAGATTCTGGAAGTGATTGCGATCGCAAAGCTCTATTAGTTGCTTTGGAATCGACTTTTGAAAATGAGAGGGCGTAAAATTCGCCCAAAAAATTTGGCGACGATATCGAGCACATGCCTTCATAAAAGGGCTCTCCTGGCCAAATGGTTTAACTTTGGCAGGTCCCTGCTGTTCTGTTATGAAAGTACACTTCGTGGGGCAGATTCTGGAAGTGATTGCGATCGCAAAGCTCTATTAGTTGCTTTGGAATCGGCTTTTGAAAAAAATTCTGTGAAAATCGCAAAAATTTTGGGTATCGAAATCGGGCAAAGTCTTCATAAAAGGGCTCTCCTGGCCAAATGGTTTAACTTTGGCAGGTCCCTGCTGTTCTGTTATGAAACTAGAATATCTTTTGCAGATTCTGGAAGTGATTGCGATCGCAAAGCTCTATTAGTTGCTTTGGAATCGACTTTTGAAAATGAGAGGGCGTAAAATTCGCCCAAAAAATTTGGCGACGATATCGAGCACATGCCTTCATAAAAGGGCTCTCCTGGCCAAATGGTTTAACTTTGGCAGGTCCCTGCTGTTCTGTTATGAAAGTAGACTTCGTGGGGCAGATTCTGGAAGTGATTGCGATCGCAAAGCTCTATTAGTTGCTTTGGAATCGGCTTTTGAAAAAAATTCTGTGAAAATCGCAAAAATTTTGGGTATCGAAATCGGGCAAAGTCTGCATAAAAGGGCTCTCCTGGCCAAATGGTTTAACTTTGGCAGGTCCCTGCTGTTCTGTTATGAAACTAGAATATCTTTTGCAGATTCTGGAAGTGATTGCGATCGCAAAGCTCTATTAGTTGCTTTGGAATCGACTTTTGAAAATGAGAGGGCGTAAAATTCGCCCAAAAAATTTGGCGACGATATCGAGCACATGCCTTCATAAAAGGGCTCTCCTGGCCAAATGGTTTAACTTTGGCAGGTCCCTGCTGTTCTGTTATGAAAGTAGACTTCGTGGGGCAGATTCTGGAAGTGATTGCGATCGCAAAGCTCTATTAGTTGCTTTGGAATCGGCTTTTGAAAAAAATTCTGTGAAAATCGCAAAAATTTTGGGTATCGAAATCGGGCAAAGTCTGCATAAAAGGGCTCTCCTGGCCAAATGGTTTAACTTTGGCAGGTCCCTGCTGTTCTGTTATGAAACTAGAATATCTTTTGCAGATTCTGGAAGTGATTGCGATCGCAAAGCTCTATTAGTTGCTTTGGAATCGACTTTTGAAAATGAGAGGGCGTAAAATTCGCCCAAAAAATTTGGCGACGATATCGAGCACATGCCTTCATAAAAGGGCTCTCCTGGCCAAATGGTTTAACTTTGGCAGGTCCCTGCTGTTCTGTTATGAAAGTAGACTTCGTGGGGCAGATTCTGGAAGTGATTGCGATCGCAAAGCTCTATTAGTTGCTTTGGAATCGGCTTTTGAAAAAAATTCTGTGAAAATCGCAAAAATTTTGGGTATCGAAATCGGGCAATGTCTGCATAAAAGGGCTCTCCTGGCCAAATGGTTTAACTTTGGCTGGTCCCTGCTGTTCTGTTATGAAACTAGAATATCTTTTGCAGATTCTGGAAGTGATTGCGATCGCAAAGCTCTATTAGTTGCTTTGGAATCGACTTTTGAAAATGAGAGGGCGTAAAATTCGCCCAAAAAATTTGGCGACGATATCGAGCACATGCCTTCATAAAAGGGCTCTCCTGGCCAAATGGTTTAACTTTGGCAGGTCCCTGCTGTTCTGTTATGAAAGTAGACTTCGTGGGGCAGATTCTGGAAGTGATTGCGATCGCAAAGCTCTATTAGTTGCTTTGGAATCGGCTTTTGAAAAAAATTCTGTGAAAATCGCAAAAATTTTGGGTATCGAAATCGGGCAAAGTCTGCATAAAAGGGTTCTCCTGGCCAAATGGTTTAACTTTGGCAGGTCCCTGCTGTTCTGTTTGAAACTAGATTATCTTTTGAAGATTCTGGAAGTGATTGCGATCGCAAAGCTCTATTAGTTGCTTTGGAATCGACTTTTGAAAATGAGAGGGCGTAAAATTCGCCCAAAAAATTTGGCGACGATATCGAGCACATGCCTTCATAAAAGGGCTCTCCTGGCCAAATGGTTTAACTTTGGCAGGTCCCTGCTGTTCTGTTATGAAAGTAGACTTCGTGGGGCAGATTCTGGAAGTGATTGCGATCGCAAAGCTCTATTAGTTGCTTTGGAATCGGCTTTTGAAAAAAATTCTGTGAAAATCGCAAAAATTTTGGGTATCGAAATCGGGCAAAGTCTGCATAAAAGGGCTCTCCTGGCCAAATGGTTTAACTTTGGCAGGTCCCTGCTGTTCTGTTATGAAACTAGAATATCTTTTGCAGATTCTGGAAGTGATTGCGATCGCAAAGCTCTATTAGTTGCTTTGGAATCGACTTTTGAAAATGAGAGGGCGTAAATTCGCCCAAAAAATTTGGCGACGATATCGAGCACATGCCTTCATAAAAGGGCACTCCTGGCCAAATGGTTTAACTTTGGCAGGTCCCTGCTGTTCTGTTATGAAAGTAGACTTCGTGGGGCAGATTCTGGAAGTGATTGCGATCGCAAAGCTCTATTAGTTGCTTTGGAATCGGCTTTTGAAAAAAATTCTGTGAAAATCGCAAAAATTTTGGGTATCGAAATCGGGCAAAGTCTGCATAAAAGGGCTCTCCTGGCCAAATGGTTTAACTTTGGCAGGTCCCTGCTGTTCTGTTATGAAAATAGACTTCGTGGGGCAGATTCTGGAAGTGATTGCGATCGCAAAGCTCTATTAGTTGCTTTGGAATCGGCTTTTGAAAAAAATTCTGTGAAAATCGCAAAAATTTTGGGTATCGAAATCGGGCAAAGTCTGCATAAAAGGGCTCTCCTGGCCAAATGGTTTAACTTTGGCAGGTCCCTGCTGTTCTGTTATGAAACTAGAATATCTTTTGCAGATTCTGGAAGTGATTGCGATCGCAAAGCTCTATTAGTTGCTTTGGAATCGACTTTTGAAAATGAGAGGGCGTAAATTCGCCCAAAAAATTTGGCGACGATATCGAGCACATGCCTTCATAAAAGGGCACTCCTGGCCAAATGGTTTAACTTTGGCAGGTCCCTGCTGTTCTGTTATGAAAGTAGACTTCGTGGGGCAGATTCTGGAAGTGATTGCGATCGCAAAGCTCTATTAGTTGCTTTGGAATCGGCTTTTGAAAAAAATTCTGTGAAAATCGCAAAAATTTTGGGTATCGAAATCGGGCAAAGTCTGCATAAAAGGGCTCTCCTGGCCAAATGGTTTAACTTTGGCAGGTCCCTGCTGTTCTGTTATGAAAATAGACTTCGTGGGGCAGATTCTGGAAGTGATTGCGATCGCAAAGCTCTATTAGTTGCTTTGGAATCGGCTTTTGAAAAAAATTCTGTGAAAATCGCAAAAATTTTGGGTATCGAAATCGGGCAAAGTCTGCATAAAAGGGCTCTCCTGGCCAAATGGTTTAACTTTGGCAGGTCCCTGCTGTTCTGTTATGAAACTAGAATATCTTTTGCAGATTCTGGAAGTGATTGCGATCGCAAAGCTCTATTAGTTGCTTTGGAATCGACTTTTGAAAATGAGAGGGCGTAAAATTCGCCCAAAAAATTTGGCGACGATATCGAGCACATGCCTTCATAAAAGGGCTCTCCTGGCCAAATGGTTTAACTTTGGCAGGTCCCTGCTGTTCTGTTATGAAAGTAGACTTCGTGGGGCAGATTCTTGAAGTGATTGCGATCGCAAAGCTCTATTAGTTGCTTTGGAATCGGCTTTTGAAAAAAATTCTGTGAAAATCGCAAAAATTTTGGGTATCGAAATCGGGCAAAGTCTGCATAAAAGGGTTCTCCTGGCCAAATGGTTTAACTTTGGCAGGTCCCTGCTGTTCTGTTTGAAACTAGAATATCTTTTGAAGATTCTGGAAGTGATTGCGATCGCAAAGCTCTATTAGTTGCTTTGGAATCGACTTTTGAAAATGAGAGGGCGTAAAATTCGCCCAAAAAATTTGGCGACGATATCGAGCACATGCCTTCATAAAAGGGCTCTCCTGGCCAAATGGTTTAACTTTGGCAGGTCCCTGCTGTTCTGTTATGAAAGTAGACTTCGTGGGGCAGATTCTGGAAGTGATTGCGATCGCAAAGCTCTATTAGTTGCTTTGGAATCGGCTTTTGAAAAAAATTCTGTGAAAATCGCAAAAATTTTGGGTATCGAAATCGGGCAAAGTCTGCATAAAAGGGCTCTCCTGGCCAAATGGTTTAACTTTGGCAGGTCCCTGCTGTTCTGTTATGAAACTAGAATATCTTTTGCAGATTCTGGAAGTGATTGCGATCGCAAAGCTCTATTAGTTGCTTTGGAATCGACTTTTGAAAATGAGAGGGCGTAAATTCGCCCAAAAAATTTGGCGACGATATCGAGCACATGCCTTCATAAAAGGGCACTCCTGGCCAAATGGTTTAACTTTGGCAGGTCCCTGCTGTTCTGTTATGAAAGTAGACTTCGTGGGGCAGATTCTGGAAGTGATTGCGATCGCAAAGCTCTATTAGTTGCTTTGGAATCGGCTTTTGAAAAAAATTCTGTGAAAATCGCAAAAATTTTGGGTATCGAAATCGGGCAAAGTCTGCATAAAAGGGCTCTCCTGGCCAAATGGTTTAACTTTGGCAGGTCCCTGCTGTTCTGTTATGAAAATAGACTTCGTGGGGCAGATTCTGGAAGTGATTGCGATCGCAAAGCTCTATTAGTTGCTTTGGAATCGGCTTTTGAAAAAAATTCTGTGAAAATCGCAAAAATTTTGGGTATCGAAATCGGGCAAAGTCTGCATAAAAGGGCTCTCCTGGCCAAATGGTTTAACTTTGGCAGGTCCCTGCTGTTCTGTTATGAAACTAGAATATCTTTTGCAGATTCTGGAAGTGATTGCGATCGCAAAGCTCTATTAGTTGCTTTGGAATCGACTTTTGAAAATGAGAGGGCGTAAATTCGCCCAAAAAATTTGGCGACGATATCGAGCACATGCCTTCATAAAAGGGCACTCCTGGCCAAATGGTTTAACTTTGGCAGGTCCCTGCTGTTCTGTTATGAAAGTAGACTTCGTGGGGCAGATTCTGGAAGTGATTGCGATCGCAAAGCTCTATTAGTTGCTTTGGAATCGGCTTTTGAAAAAAATTCTGTGAAAATCGCAAAAATTTTGGGTATCGAAATCGGGCAAAGTCTGCATAAAAGGGCTCTCCTGGCCAAATGGTTTAACTTTGGCAGGTCCCTGCTGTTCTGTTATGAAAATAGACTTCGTGGGGCAGATTCTGGAAGTGATTGCGATCGCAAAGCTCTATTAGTTGCTTTGGAATCGGCTTTTGAAAAAAATTCTGTGAAAATCGCAAAAATTTTGGGTATCGAAATCGGGCAAAGTCTGCATAAAAGGGCTCTCCTGGCCAAATGGTTTAACTTTGGCAGGTCCCTGCTGTTCTGTTATGAAACTAGAATATCTTTTGCAGATTCTGGAAGTGATTGCGATCGCAAAGCTCTATTAGTTGCTTTGGAATCGACTTTTGAAAATGAGAGGGCGTAAAATTCGCCCAAAAAATTTGGCGACGATATCGAGCACATGCCTTCATAAAAGGGCTCTCCTGGCCAAATGGTTTAACTTTGGCAGGTCCCTGCTGTTCTGTTATGAAAGTAGACTTCGTGGGGCAGATTCTTGAAGTGATTGCGATCGCAAAGCTCTATTAGTTGCTTTGGAATCGGCTTTTGAAAAAAATTCTGTGAAAATCGCAAAAATTTTGGGTATCGAAATCGGGCAAAGTCTGCATAAAAGGGCTCTCCTGGCCAAATGGTTTAACTTTGGCAGGTCCCTGCTGTTCTGTTATGAAAATAGACTTCGTGGGGCAGATTCTGGAAGTGATTGCGATCGCAAAGCTCTATTAGTTGCTTTGGAATCGGCTTTTGAAAAAAATTCTGTGAAAATCGCAAAAATTTTGGGTATCGAAATCGGGCAAAGTCTGCATAAAAGGGCTCTCCTGGCCAAATGGTTTAACTTTGGCAGGTCCCTGCTGTTCTGTTATGAAACTAGAATATCTTTTGCAGATTCTGGAAGTGATTGCGATCGCAAAGCTCTATTAGTTGCTTTGGAATCGACTTTTGAAAATGAGAGGGCGTAAAATTCGCCCAAAAAATTTGGCGACGATATCGAGCACATGCCTTCATAAAAGGGCTCTCCTGGCCAAATGGTTTAACTTTGGCAGGTCCCTGCTGTTCTGTTATGAAAGTAGACTTCGTGGGGCAGATTCTTGAAGTGATTGCAATCGCAAAGCTCTATTAGTTGCTTTGGAATCGGCTTTTGAAAAAAATTCTGTGAAAATCGCAAAAATTTTGGGTATCGAAATCGGGCAAAGTCTGCATAAAAGGGCTCTCCTGGCCAAATGGTTTAACTTTGGCAGGTCCCTGCTGTTCTGTTATGAAACTAGAATATCTTTTGCAGATTCTGGAAGTGATTGCGATCGCAAAGCTCTATTAGTTGCTTTGGAATCGACTTTTGAAAATGAGAGGGCGTAAAATTCGCCCAAAAAATTTGGCGACAATATCGAGCACATGCCTTCATAAAAGGGCTCTCCTGGCCAAATGGTTTAACTTTGGCAGGTCCCTGCTGTTCTGTTATGAAAGTAGACTTCGTGGGGCAGATTCTGGAAGTGATTGCGATCGCAAAGCTCTATTAGTTGCTTTGGAATCGGCTTTTGAAAAAAATTCTGTGAAAATCGCAAAAATTTTGGGTATCGAAATCGGGCAAAGTCTGCATAAAAGGGCTCTCCTGGCCAAATGGTTTAACTTTGGCAGGTCCCTGCTGTTCTGTTATGAAACTAGAATATCTTTTGCAGATTCTGGAAATGATTGCGATCGCAAAGCTCTATTAGTTGCTTTGGAATCGACTTTTGAAAATGAGAGGGCGTAAAATTCGCCCAAAAAATTTGGCGACGATATCGAGCACATGCCTTCATAAAAGGGCTCTCCTGGCCAAATGGTTTAACTTTGGCAGGTCCCTGCTGTTCTGTTATGAAAGTAGACTTCGTGGGGCAGATTCTGGAAGTGATTGCGATCGCAAAGCTCTATTAGTTGCTTTGGAATCGGCTTTTGAAAAAAATTCTGTGAAAATCGCAAAAATTTTGGGTATCGAAATCGGGCAAAGTCTGCATAAAAGGGCTCTCCTGGCCAAATGGTTTAACTTTGGCAGGTCCCTGCTGTTCTGTTTGAAACTAGAATATCTTTTGAAGATTCTGGAAGTGATTGCGATCGCAAAGCTCTATTAGTTGCTTTGGAATCGACTTTTGAAAATGAGAGGGCGTAAAATTCGCCCAAAAAATTTGGCGACGATATCGAGCACATGCCTTCATAAAAGGGCTCTCCTGGCCAAATGGTTTAACTTTGGCAGGTCCCTGCTGTTCTGTTATGAAAGTAGACTTCGTGGGGCAGATTCTGGAAGTGATTGCGATCGCAAAGCTCTATTAGTTGCTTTGGAATCGGCTTTTGAAAAAAATTCTGTGAAAATCGCAAAAATTTTGGGTATCGAAATCGGGCAAAGTCTGCATAAAAGGGCTCTCCTGGCCAAATGGTTTAACTTTGGCAGGTCCCTGCTGTTCTGTTATGAAACTAGAATATCTTTTGCAGATTCTGGAAGTGATTGCGATCGCAAAGCTCTATTAGTTGCTTTGGAATCGACTTTTGAAAATGAGAGGGCGTAAATTCGCCCAAAAAATTTGGCGACGATATCGAGCACATGCCTTCATAAAAGGGCACTCCTGGCCAAATGGTTTAACTTTGGCAGGTCCCTGCTGTTCTGTTATGAAAGTAGACTTCGTGGGGCAGATTCTGGAAGTGATTGCGATCGCAAAGCTCTATTAGTTGCTTTGGAATCGGATTTTGAAAAAATTCTGTGAAAATCGCAAAAATTTTGGGTATCGAAATCGGGCAAAGTCTGCATAAAAGGGCTCTCCTGGCCAAATAGTTTAACTTTGGCAGGTCCCTGCTGTTCTGTTATGAAAATAGACTTCGTGGGGCAGATTCTGGAAGTGATTGCGATCGCAAAGCTCTATTAGTTGCTTTGGAATCGGCTTTTGAAAAAAATTCTGTGAAAATCGCAAAAATTTTGGGTATCGAAATCGGGCAAAGTCTGCATAAAAGGGCTCTCCTGGCCAAATGGTTTAACTTTGGCAGGTCCCTGCTGTTCTGTTATGAAACCAGAATATCTTTTGCAGATTCTGGAAGTGATTGCGATCGCAAAGCTCTATTAGTTGCTTTGGAATCGACTTTTGAAAATGAGAGGGCGTAAAATTCGCCCAAAAAATTTGGCGACGATATCGAGCACATGCCTTCATAAAAGGGCTCTCCTGGCCAAATGGTTTAACTTTGGCAGGTCCCTGCTGTTCTGTTATAAAAGTAGACTTCGTGGGGCAGATTCTTGAAGTGATTGCGATCGCAAAGCTCTATTAGTTGCTTTGGAATCGGCTTTTGAAAAAAATTCTGTGAAAATCGCAAAAATTTTGGGTATCGAAATCGGGCAAAGTCTGCATAAAAGGGCTCTCCTGGCCAAATGGTTTAACTTTGGCAGGTCCCTGCTGTTCTGTTATGAAACCAGAATATCTTTTGCAGATTCTGGAAGTGATTGCGATCGCAAAGCTCTATTAGTTGCTTTGGAATCGACTTTTGAAAATGAGAGGGCGTAAAATTCGCCCAAAAAATTTGGCGACGATATCGAGCACATGCCTTCATAAAAGGGCTGTCCTGGCCAAATGGTTTAACTTTGGCAGGTCCCTGCTGTTCTGTTATAAAAGTAGACTTCGTGGGGCAGATTCTTGAAGTGATTGCGATCGCAAAGCTCTATTAGTTGCTTTGGAATCGGCTTTTGAAAAAAATTCTGTGAAAATCGCAAAAATTTTGGGTATCGAAATCGGGCAAAGTCTGCATAAAAGGGCTCTCCTGGCCAAATGGTTTAACTTTGGCAGGTCCCTGCTGTTCTGCTATGAAACTAGAATATCTTTTGCAGATTCTGGAAGTGATTGCGATCGCAAAGCTCTATTAGTTGCTTTGGAATCGACTTTTGAAAATGAGAGGGCGTAAAATTCGCCCAAAAAATTTGGCGACGATATCGAGCACATGCCTTCATAAAAGGGCTCTCCTGGCCAAATGGTTTAACTTTGGCAGGTCCCTGCTGTTCTGTTATGAAAGTAGACTTCGTGGGGCAGATTCTGGAAGTGATTGCGATCGCAAAGCTCTATTAGTTGCTTTGGAATCGGCTTTTGAAAAAAATTCTGTGAAAATCGCAAAAATTTTGGGTATCGAAATCGGGCAAAGTCTGCATAAAAGGGCTCTCCTGGCCAAATGGTTTAACTTTGGCAGGTCCCTGCTGTTCTGTTATGAAACTAGAATATCTTTTGCAGATTCTGGAAGTGATTGCGATCGCAAAGCTCTATTAGTTGCTTTGGAATCGACTTTTGAAAATGAGAAGGCGTAAAATTCGCCCAAAAAATTTGGCGACGATATCGAGCACATGCCTTCATAAAAGGGCTCTCCTGGCCAAATGGTTTAACTTTGGCAGGTCCCTGCTGTTCTGTTATGAAAGTAGACTTCGTGGGGCAGATTCTGGAAGTGATTGCGATCGCAAAGCTCTATTAGTTGCTTTGGAATCGGCTTTTGAAAAAAATTCTGTGAAAATCGCAAAAATTTTGGGTATCGAAATCGGGCAAAGTCTGCATAAAAGGGCTCTCCTGGCCAAATGGTTTAACTTTGGCAGGTCCCTGCTGTTTTGTTATGAAACTAGAATATCTTTTGCAGATTCTGGAAGTGATTGCGATCGCAAAGCTCTATTAGTTGCTTTGGAATCGACTTTTGAAAATGAGAGGGCGTAAAATTCGCCCAAAAAATTTGGCGACGATATCGAGCACATGCCTTCATAAAAGGGCTCTCCTGGCCAAATGGTTTAACTTTGGCAGGTCCCTGCTGTTATGTTATGAAAGTAGACTTCGTGGGGCAGATTCTGGAAGTGATTGCGATCGCAAAGCTCTATTAGTTGCTTTGGAATCGGCTTTTGAAAAAAATTCTGTGAAAATCGCAAAAATTTTGGGTATCGAAATCGGGCAAAGTCTGCATAAAAGGGCTCTCCTGGCCAAATGGTTTAACTTTGGCAGGTCCCTGCTGTTCTGTTATGAAACTAGAATATCTTTTGCAGATTCTGGAAGTGATTGCGATCGCAAAGCTCTATTAGTTGCTTTGGAATCGACTTTTAAAAATGAGAGGGCGTAAAATTCGCCCAAAAAATTTGGCGACGATATCGAGCACATGCCTTCATAAAAGGGCTCTCCTGGCCAAATGGTTTAACTTTGGCAGGTCCCTGCTGTTCTGTTATGAAAGTAGACTTCGTGGGGCAGATTCTGGAAGTGATTGCGATCGCAAAGCTCTATTAGTTGCTTTGGAATCGGCTTTTGAAAAAAATTCTGTGAAAATCGCAAAAATTTTGGGTATCGAAATCGGGCAAAGTCTGCATAAAAGGGCTCTCCTGGCCAAATGGTTTAACTTTGGCAGGTCCCTGCTGTTCTGTTATGAAACTAGAATATCTTTTGCAGATTCTGGAAGTGATTGCGATCGCAAAGCTCTATTAGTTGCTTTGGAATCGACTTTTGAAAATGAGAGGGCGTAAAATTCGCCCAAAAAATTTGGCGACGATATCGAGCACATGCCTTCATAAAAGGGCTCTCCTGGCCAAATGGTTTAACTTTGGCAGGTCCCTGCTGTTCTGTTATGAAAGTAGACTTCGTGGGGCAGATTCTGGAAGTGATTGCGATCGCAAAGCTCTATTAGTTGCTTTGGAATCGGCTTTTAAAAAAATTCTGTGAAAATCGCAAAAATTTTGGGTATCGAAATCGGGCAAATTCTGCATAAAAGGGCTCTTCTGGCCAAATGGTTTAACTTTGGCAGGTCCCTGCTGTTCTGTTATGAAACTAGAATATCTTTTGCAGATTCTGGAAGTGATTGCGATCGCAAAGCTCTATTAGTTGCTTTGGAATCGACTTTTGAAAATGAGAGGGCGTAAAATTCGCCCAAAAAATTTGGCGACGATATCGAGCACATGCCTTCATAAAAGGGCTCTCCTGGCCAAATGGTTTAACTTTGGCAGGTCCCTGCTGTTCTGTTATGAAAGTAGACTTCGTGGGGCAGATTCTGGAAGTGATTGCGATCGCAAAGCTCTATTAGTTGCTTTGGAATCGGCTTTTGAAAAAAATTCTGTGAAAATCGCAAAAATTTTGGGTATCGAAATCGGGGAAAGTCTGCATAAAAGGGCTCTCCTGGCCAAATGGATTTAACTTTGGCAGGTCCCTGCTGTTCTGTTATGAAACTAGAATATCTTTTGCAGATTCTGGAAGTGATTGCGATCGCAAAGCTCTATTAGTTGCTTTGGAATCGACTTTTGAAAATGAGAGGGCGTAAAATTCGCCCAAAAAATTTGGCGACGATATCGAGCACATGCCTTCATAAAAGGGCTCTCCTGGCCAAATGGTTTAACTTTGGCAGGTCCCTGCTGTTCTGTTATGAAAGTAGACTTCGTGGGGCAGATTCTGGAAGTGATTGCGATCGCAAAGCTCTATTAGTTGCTTTGGAATCGGCTTTTGAAAAAAATTCTGTGAAAATCGCAAAAATTTTGGGTATCGAAATCGGGCAAAGTCTGCATAAAAGGGCTCTCCTGGCCAAATGGTTTAACTTTGGCAGGTCCCTGCTGTTCTGTTATGAAACTAGAATATCTTTTGCAGATTCTGGAAGTGATTGCGATCGCAAAGCTCTATTAGTTGCTTTGGAATCGACTTTTGAAAATGAGAGGGCGTAAAATTCGCCCAAAAAATTTGGCGACGATATCGAGCACATGCCTTCATAAAAGGGCTCTCCTGGCCAAATGGTTTAACTTTGGCAGGTCCCTGCTGTTCTGTTATGAAAGTAGACTTCGTGGGGCAGATTCTGGAAGTGATTGCGATCGCAAAGCTCTATTAGTTGCTTTGGAATCGGCTTTTGAAAAAAATTCTGTGAAAATCGCAAAAATTTTGGGTATCGAAATCGGGCAAAGTCTGCATAAAAGGGCTCTCCTGGCCAAATGGTTTAACTTTGGCAGGTCCCTGCTGTTCTGTTATGAAACTAGAATATCTTTTGCAGATTCTGGAAGTGATTGCGATCGCAAAGCTCTATTAGTTGCTTTGGAATCGACTTTTGAAAATGAGAGGGCGTAAAATTCGCCCAAAAAATTTGGCGACGATATCGAGCACATGCCTTCATAAAAGGGCTCTCCTGGCCAAATGGTTTAACTTTGGCAGGTCCCTGCTGTTCTGTTATGAAAGTAGACTTCGTGGGGCAGATTCTGGAAGTGATTGCGATCGCAAAGCTCTATTAGTTGCTTTGGAATCGGCTTTTGAAAAAAATTCTGTGAAAATCGCAAAAATTTTGGGTATCGAAATCGGGCAAAGTCTGCATAAAAGGGCTCTCCTGGCCAAATGGTTTAACTTTGGCAGGTCCCTGCTGTTCTGTTATGAAACTAGAATATCTTTTGCAGATTCTGGAAGTGATTGCGATCGCAAAGCTCTATTAGTTGCTTTGGAATCGACTTTTGAAAATGAGAGGGCGTAAAATTCGCCCAAAAAATTTGGCGACGATATCGAGCACATGCCTTCATAAAAGGGCTCTCCTGGCCAAATGGTTTAACTTTGGCAGGTCCCTGCTGTTCTGTTATGAAAGTAGACTTCGTGGGGCAGATTCTGGAAGTGATTGCGATCGCAAAGCTCTATTAGTTGCTTTGGAATCGGCTTTGAAAAAAATTCTGTGAAAATCGCAAAAATTTTGGGTATCGAAATCGGGCAAAGTCTGCATAAAAGGGCTCTCCTGGCCAAATGGTTTAACTTTGGCAGGTCCCTGCTGTTCTGTTATGAAACTAGAATATCTTTTGCAGATTCTGGAAGTGATTGCGATCGCAAAGCTCTATTAGTTGCTTTGGAATCGACTTTTGAAAATGAGAGGGCGTAAAATTCGCCCAAAAAATTTGGCGACGATATCGAGCACATGCCTTCATAAAGGGCTCTCCTGGCCAAATGGTTTAACTTTGGCAGGTCCCTGCTGTTCTGTTATGAAAGTAGACTTCGTGGGGCAGATTCTGGAAGTGATTGCGATCGCAAAGCTCTATTAGTTGCTTTGGAATCGGCTTTTGAAAAAAATTCTGTGAAAATCGCAAAAATTTTGGGTATCGAAATCGGGCAAAGTCTGCATAAAAGGGCTCTCCTGGCCAAATGGTTTAACTTTGGCAGGTCCCTGCTGTTTGTTATGAAACTAGAATATCTTTTGCAGATTCTGGAAGTGATTGCGATCGCAAAGCTCTATTAGTTGCTTTGGAATCGACTTTTGAAAATGAGAGGGCGTAAAATTCGCCCAAAAAATTTGGCGACGATATCGAGCACATGCCTTCATAAAAGGGCTCTCCTGGCCAAATGGTTTAACTTTGGCAGGTCCCTGCTGTTCTGTTATGAAAGTAGACTTCGTGGGGCAGATTCTGGAAGTGATTGCGATCGCAAAGCTCTATTAGTTGCTTTGGAATCGGCTTTTGAAAAAAATTCTGTGAAAATCGCAAAAATTTTGGGTATCGAAATCGGGCAAAGTCTGCATAAAAGGGCTCTCCTGGCCAAATGGTTTAACTTTGGCAGGTCCCTGCTGTTCTGTTATGAAACTAGAATATCTTTTGCAGATTCTGGAAGTGATTGCGATCGCAAAGCTCTATTAGTTGCTTTGGAATCGACTTTTGAAAATGAGAGGGCGTAAAATTCGCCCAAAAAATTTGGCGACGATATCGAGCACATGCCTTCATAAAAGGGCTCTCCTGGCCAAATGGTTTAACTTTGGCAGGTCCCTGCTGTTCTGTTATGAAAGTAGACTTCGTGGGGCAGATTCTGGAAGTGATTGCGATCGCAAAGCTCTATTAGTTGCTTTGGAATCGGCTTTTGAAAAAAATTCTGTGAAAATCGCAAAAATTTTGGGTATCGAAATCGGGCAAAGTCTGCATAAAAGGGCTCTCCTGGCCAAATGGTTTAACTTTGGCAGGTCCCTGCTGTTCTGTTATGAAACTAGAATATCTTTTGCAGATTCTGGAAGTGATTGCGATCGCAAAGCTCTATTAGTTGCTTTGGAATCGACTTTTGAAAATGAGAGGGCGTAAAATTCGCCCAAAAAATTTGGCGACGATATCGAGCACATGCCTTCATAAAAGGGCTCTCCTGGCCAAATGGTTTAACTTTGGCAGGTCCCTGCTGTTCTGTTATGAAAGTAGACTTCGTGGGGCAGATTCTGGAAGTGATTGCGATCGCAAAGCTCTATTAGTTGCTTTGGAATCGGCTTTTGAAAAAAATTCTGTGAAAATCGCAAAAATTTTGGGTATCGAAATCGGGCAAAGTCTGCATAAAAGGGCTCTCCTGGCCAAATGGTTTAACTTTGGCAGGTCCCTGCTGTTCTGTTATGAAACTAGAATATCTTTTGCAGATTCTGGAAGTGATTGCGATCGCAAAGCTCTATTAGTTGCTTTGGAATCGACTTTTGAAAATGAGAGGGCGTAAAATTCGCCCAAAAAATTTGGCGACGATATCGAGCACATGCCTTCATAAAAGGGCTCTCCTGGCCAAATGGTTTAACTTTGGCAGGTCCCTGCTGTTCTGTTCTGAAAGTAGACTTCGTGGGGCAGATTCTGGAAGTGATTGCGATCGCAAAGCTCTATTAGTTGCTTTGGAATCGGCTTTTGAAAAAAATTCTGTGAAAATCGCAAAAATTTTGGGTATCGAAATCGGGCAAAGTCTGCATAAAAGGGCTCTCCTGGCCAAATGGTTTAACTTTGGCAGGTCCCTGCTGTTCTGTTATGAAACTAGAATATCTTTTGCAGATTCTGGAAGTGATTGCGATCGCAAAGCTCTATTAGTTGCTTTGGAATCGACTTTTGAAAATGAGAGGGCGTAAAATTCGCCCAAAAAAATTTGGCGACGATATCGAGCACATGCCTTCATAAAAGGGCTCTCCTGGCCAAATGGTTTAACTTTGGCAGGTCCCTGCTGTTCTGTATATGGAAGTGATTGCGATCGCAAAGCTCTATTAGTGCTTTGGAATCGGCTTTTGAAAAAATTCTGTGAAAATGCAAATTTGGGTATCGAAATCGGGCAAAGTCTGCATAAAAGGGCTCTCCTGGCCAAATGGTTTAACTTGGCAGGTCCCTGCTGTTCTGTTATGAAACTAGAATATCTTTTGCAGATTCTGGAAGTGATTGCGATCGCAAAGCTCTATTAGTTGCTTTGAATCGACTTTTGAAAATGAGAGGGGTAAAATAAAAAATTTGGCGATATCGAGCACATGCCTTCATAAAAGGGGCTCTCCTGGCCAAATGGTTTAACTTTGGCAGGTCCCTGCTGTTCCTGTCTCCTGGCCAAATGGTTTAACTTTGGCAGGTCCCTGCTGTTCTGTTATGAAAGTAGACTTCGTGGGGCAGATTCTGGAAGTGATTGCGATCGCAAAGCTCTATTAGTTGCTTTGGAATCGGCTTTTGAAAAAAATTCTGTGAAAATCGCAAAAATTTTGGGTATCGAAATCGGGCAAAGTCTGCATAAAAGGGCTCTCCTGGCCAAATGGTTTAACTTTGGCAGGTCCCTGCTGTTCTGTTATGAAACTAGAATATCTTTTGCAGATTCTGGAAGTGATTGCGATCGCAAAGCTCTATTAGTTGCTTTGGAATCGACTTTTGAAAATGAGAGGGCGTAAAATTCGCCCAAAAAATTTGGCGACGATATCGAGCACATGCCTTCATAAAAGGGCTCTCCTGGCCAAATGGTTTAACTTTGGCAGGTCCCTGCTGTTCTGTTATGAAAGTAGACTTCGTGGGGCAGATTCTGGAAGTGATTGCGATCGCAAAGCTCTATTAGTTGCTTTGGAATCGGCTTTTGAAAAAAATTCTGTGAAAATCGCAAAAATTTTGGGTATCGAAATCGGGCAAAGTCTGCATAAAAGGGCTCTCCTGGCCAAATGGTTTAACTTTGGCAGGTCCCTGCTGTTCTGTTATGAAACTAGAATATCTTTTGCAGATTCTGGAAGTGATTGCGATCGCAAAGCTCTATTAGTTGCTTTGGAATCGACTTTTGAAAATGAGAGGGCGTAAAATTCGCCCAAAAAATTTGGCGACGATATCGAGCACATGCCTTCATAAAAGGGCTCTCCTGGCCAAATGGTTTAACTTTGGCAGGTCCCTGCTGTTCTGTTATGAAAGTAGACTTCGTGGGGCAGATTCTGGAAGTGATTGCGATCGCAAAGCTCTATTAGTTGCTTTGGAATCGGCTTTTGAAAAAAATTCTGTGAAAATCGCAAAAATTTTGGGTATCGAAATCGGGCAAAGTCTGCATAAAAGGGCTCTCCTGGCCAAATGGTTTAACTTTGGCAGGTCCCTGCTGTTCTGTTATGAAACTAGAATATCTTTTGCAGATTCTGGAAGTGATTGCGATCGCAAAGCTCTATTAGTTGCTTTGGAATCGACTTTTGAAAATGAGAGGGCGTAAAATTCGCCCAAAAAATTTGGCGACGATATCGAGCACATGCCTTCATAAAAGGGCTCTCCTGGCCAAATGGTTTAACTTTGGCAGGTCCCTGCTGTTCTGTTATGAAAGTAGACTTCGTGGGGCAGATTCTGGAAGTGATTGCGATCGCAAAGCTCTATTAGTTGCTTTGGAATCGGCTTTTGAAAAAAATTCTGTGAAAATCGCAAAAATTTTGGGTATCGAAATCGGGCAAAGTCTGCATAAAAGGGCTCTCCTGGCCAAATGGTTTAACTTTGGCAGGTCCCTGCTGTTCTGTTATGAAACTAGAATATCTTTTGCAGATTCTGGAAGTGATTGCGATCGCAAAGCTCTATTAGTTGCTTTGGAATCGACTTTTGAAAATGAGAGGGCGTAAAATTCGCCCAAAAAATTTGGCGACGATATCGAGCACATGCCTTCATAAAAGGGCTCTCCTGGCCAAATGGTTTAACTTTGGCAGGTCCCTGCTGTTCTGTTATGAAAGTAGACTTCGTGGGGCAGATTCTGGAAGTGATTGCGATCGCAAAGCTCTATTAGTTGCTTTGGAATCGGCTTTTGAAAAAAATTCTGTGAAAATCGCAAAAATTTTGGGTATCGAAATCGGGCAAAGTCTGCATAAAAGGGCTCTCCTGGCCAAATGGTTTAACTTTGGCAGGTCCCTGCTGTTCTGTTATGAAACTAGAATATCTTTTGCAGATTCTGGAAGTGATTGCGATCGCAAAGCTCTATTAGTTGCTTTGGAATCGACTTTTGAAAATGAGAGGGCGTAAAATTCGCCCAAAAAATTTGGCGACGATATCGAGCACATGCCTTCATAAAAGGGCTCTCCTGGCCAAATGGTTTAACTTTGGCAGGTCCCTGCTGTTCTGTTATGAAAGTAGACTTCGTGGGGCAGATTCTGGAAGTGATTGCGATCGCAAAGCTCTATTAGTTGCTTTGGAATCGGCTTTTGAAAAAAATTCTGTGAAAATCGCAAAAATTTTGGGTATCGAAATCGGGCAAAGTCTGCATAAAAGGGCTCTCCTGGCCAAATGGTTTAACTTTGGCAGGTCCCTGCTGTTCTGTTATGAAACTAGAATATCTTTTGCAGATTCTGGAAGTGATTGCGATCGCAAAGCTCTATTAGTTGCTTTGGAATCGACTTTTGAAAATGAGAGGGCGTAAAATTCGCCCAAAAAATTTGGCGACGATATCGAGCACATGCCTTCATAAAAGGGCTCTCCTGGCCAAATGGTTTAACTTTGGCAGGTCCCTGCTGTTCTGTTATGAAAGTAGACTTCGTGGGGCAGATTCTGGAAGTGATTGCGATCGCAAAGCTCTATTAGTTGCTTTGGAATCGGCTTTTGAAAAAAATTCTGTGAAAATCGCAAAAATTTTGGGTATCGAAATCGGGCAAAGTCTGCATAAAAGGGCTCTCCTGGCCAAATGGTTTAACTTTGGCAGGTCCCTGCTGTTCTGTTATGAAACTAGAATATCTTTTGCAGATTCTGGAAGTGATTGCGATCGCAAAGCTCTATTAGTTGCTTTGGAATCGACTTTTGAAAATGAGAGGGCGTAAAATTCGCCCAAAAAATTTGGCGACGATATCGAGCACATGCCTTCATAAAAGGGCTCTCCTGGCCAAATGGTTTAACTTTGGCAGGTCCCTGCTGTTCTGTTATGAAAGTAGACTTCGTGGGGCAGATTCTGGAAGTGATTGCGATCGCAAAGCTCTATTAGTTGCTTTGGAATCGGCTTTTGAAAAAAATTCTGTGAAAATCGCAAAAATTTTGGGTATCGAAATCGGGCAAAGTCTGCATAAAAGGGCTCTCCTGGCCAAATGGTTTAACTTTGGCAGGTCCCTGCTGTTCTGTTATGAAACTAGAATATCTTTTGCAGATTCTGGAAGTGATTGCGATCGCAAAGCTCTATTAGTTGCTTTGGAATCGACTTTTGAAAATGAGAGGGCGTAAAATTCGCCCAAAAAATTTGGCGACGATATCGAGCACATGCCTTCATAAAAGGGCTCTCCTGGCCAAATGGTTTAACTTTGGCAGGTCCCTGCTGTTCTGTTATGAAAGTAGACTTCGTGGGGCAGATTCTGGAAGTGATTGCGATCGCAAAGCTCTATTAGTTGCTTTGGAATCGGCTTTTGAAAAAAATTCTGTGAAAATCGCAAAAATTTTGGGTATCGAAATCGGGCAAAGTCTGCATAAAAGGGCTCTCCTGGCCAAATGGTTTAACTTTGGCAGGTCCCTGCTGTTCTGTTATGAAACTAGAATATCTTTTGCAGATTCTGGAAGTGATTGCGATCGCAAAGCTCTATTAGTTGCTTTGGAATCGACTTTTGAAAATGAGAGGGCGTAAAATTCGCCCAAAAAATTTGGCGACGATATCGAGCACATGCCTTCATAAAAGGGCTCTCCTGGCCAAATGGTTTAACTTTGGCAGGTCCCTGCTGTTCTGTTATGAAAGTAGACTTCGTGGGGCAGATTCTGGAAGTGATTGCGATCGCAAAGCTCTATTAGTTGCTTTGGAATCGGCTTTTGAAAAAAATTCTGTGAAAATCGCAAAAATTTTGGGTATCGAAATCGGGCAAAGTCTGCATAAAAGGGCTCTCCTGGCCAAATGGTTTAACTTTGGCAGGTCCCTGCTGTTCTGTTATGAAACTAGAATATCTTTTGCAGATTCTGGAAGTGATTGCGATCGCAAAGCTCTATTAGTTGCTTTGGAATCGACTTTTGAAAATGAGAGGGCGTAAAATTCGCCCAAAAAATTTGGCGACGATATCGAGCACATGCCTTCATAAAAGGGCTCTCCTGGCCAAATGGTTTAACTTTGGCAGGTCCCTGCTGTTCTGTTATGAAAGTAGACTTCGTGGGGCAGATTCTGGAAGTGATTGCGATCGCAAAGCTCTATTAGTTGCTTTGGAATCGGCTTTTGAAAAAAATTCTGTGAAAATCGCAAAAATTTTGGGTATCGAAATCGGGCAAAGTCTGCATAAAAGGGCTCTCCTGGCCAAATGGTTTAACTTTGGCAGGTCCCTGCTGTTCTGTTATGAAACTAGAATATCTTTTGCAGATTCTGGAAGTGATTGCGATCGCAAAGCTCTATTAGTTGCTTTGGAATCGACTTTTGAAAATGAGAGGGCGTAAAATTCGCCCAAAAAATTTGGCGACGATATCGAGCACATGCCTTCATAAAAGGGCTCTCCTGGCCAAATGGTTTAACTTTTTCAGGTCCCTGCTGTTCTGTTATGAAAGTAGACTTCGTGGGGCAGATTCTGGAAGTGATTGCGATCGCAAAGCTCTATTAGTTGCTTTGGAATCGACTTTTGAAAATGAGAGGGCGTAAAATTCGCCCAAAAAATTTGGCGACGATATCGAGCACATGCCTTCATAAAAGGGCTCTCCTGGCCAAATGGTTTAACTTTGGCAGGTCCCTGCTGTTCTGTTATGAAAGTAGACTTCGTGGGGCAGATTCTGGAAGTGATTGCGATCGCAAAGCTCTATTAGTTGCTTTGGAATCGGCTTTTGAAAAAAATTCTGTGAAAATCGCAAAAATTTTGGGTATCGAAATCGGGCAAAGTCTGCATAAAAGGGCTCTCCTGGCCAAATGGTTTAACTTTGGCAGGTCCCTGCTGTTCTGTTATGAAACTAGAATATCTTTTGCAGATTCTGGAAGTGATTGCGATCGCAAAGCTCTATTAGTTGCTTTGGAATCGACTTTTGAAAATGAGAGGGCGTAAAATTCGCCCAAAAAATTTGGCGACGATATCGAGCACATGCCTTCATAAAAGGGCTCTCCTGGCCAAATGGTTTAACTTTGGCAGGTCCCTGCTGTTCTGTTATGAAAGTAGACTTCGTGGGGCAGATTCTGGAAGTGATTGCGATCGCAAAGCTCTATTAGTTGCTTTGGAATCGGCTTTTGAAAAAAATTCTGTGAAAATCGCAAAAATTTTGGGTATCGAAATCGGGCAAAGTCTGCATAAAAGGGCTCTCCTGGCCAAATGGTTTAACTTTGGCAGGTCCCTGCTGTTCTGTTATGAAACTAGAATATCTTTTGCAGATTCTGGAAGTGATTGCGATCGCAAAGCTCTATTAGTTGCTTTGGAATCGACTTTTGAAAATGAGAGGGCGTAAAATTCGCCCAAAAAATTTGGCGACGATATCGAGCACATGCCTTCATAAAAGGGCTCTCCTGGCCAAATGGTTTAACTTTGGCAGGTCCCTGCTGTTCTGTTATGAAAGTAGACTTCGTGGGGCAGATTCTGGAAGTGATTGCGATCGCAAAGCTCTATTAGTTGCTTTGGAATCGGCTTTTGAAAAAAATTCTGTGAAAATCGCAAAAATTTTGGGTATCGAAATCGGGCAAAGTCTGCATAAAAGGGCTCTCCTGGCCAAATGGTTTAACTTTGGCAGGTCCCTGCTGTTCTGTTATGAAACTAGAATATCTTTTGCAGATTCTGGAAGTGATTGCGATCGCAAAGCTCTATTAGTTGCTTTGGAATCGACTTTTGAAAATGAGAGGGCGTAAAATTCGCCCAAAAAATTTGGCGACGATATCGAGCACATGCCTTCATAAAAGGGCTCTCCTGGCCAAATGGTTTAACTTTGGCAGGTCCCTGCTGTTCTGTTATGAAAGTAGACTTCGTGGGGCAGATTCTGGAAGTGATTGCGATCGCAAAGCTCTATTAGTTGCTTTGGAATCGGCTTTTGAAAAAAATTCTGTGAAAATCGCAAAAATTTTGGGTATCGAAATCGGGCAAAGTCTGCATAAAAGGGCTCTCCTGGCCAAATGGTTTAACTTTGGCAGGTCCCTGCTGTTCTGTTATGAAACTAGAATATCTTTTGCAGATTCTGGAAGTGATTGCGATCGCAAAGCTCTATTAGTTGCTTTGGAATCGACTTTTGAAAATGAGAGGGCGTAAAATTCGCCCAAAAAATTTGGCGACGATATCGAGCACATGCCTTCATAAAAGGGCTCTCCTGGCCAAATGGTTTAACTTTTTCAGGTCCCTGCTGTTCTGTTATGAAAGTAGACTTCGTGGGGCAGATTCTGGAAGTGATTGCGATCGCAAAGCTCTATTAGTTGCTTTGGAATCGACTTTTGAAAATGAGAGGGCGTAAAATTCGCCCAAAAAATTTGGCGACGATATCGAGCACATGCCTTCATAAAAGGGCTCTCCTGGCCAAATGGTTTAACTTTGGCAGGTCCCTGCTGTTCTGTTATGAAAGTAGACTTCGTGGGGCAGATTCTGGAAGTGATTGCGATCGCAAAGCTCTATTAGTTGCTTTGGAATCGGCTTTTGAAAAAAATTCTGTGAAAATCGCAAAAATTTTGGGTATCGAAATCGGGCAAAGTCTGCATAAAAGGGCTCTCCTGGCCAAATGGTTTAACTTTGGCAGGTCCCTGCTGTTCTGTTATGAAACTAGAATATCTTTTGCAGATTCTGGAAGTGATTGCGATCGCAAAGCTCTATTAGTTGCTTTGGAATCGACTTTTGAAA
>CAWVNO010001938.1:0-22249 GCA_963930645.1 Salticus scenicus | reverse complement strand
ATTTGTGCTTACATTATAAAGCGCGTCATAAGAATTATGTTTATAAAAATATTTAATCAGAAATACTACAAAATATTTCGTAAATTGCGTGTTACTTCTACCCCCTGTGACAAGTAGCCCCACCCTTCTCTCTCTCTCTCTATATATATATATACACACACACTATTTTACTTTAAAATACATACAAGAAAAACAGCTCATAGTTCATAGCTTTTGATTTCGTACTAGCTGTAGCAGATTCGCAAACGTTAAACATTTAATAGAGTGTAATGTATAATACAAATACACTTAATTCGGGTAATTCTTCTATGACTTGAACTATGATTTGTGAAAACAATTCGAAACTATTAATAAACAAAAATTATTAAAGAGTTGCAATTAAACTAACACAAACTGATATTTATGAAATGTTCTAAAATAAATTATAACCTCTTTTTTTTTTTTTAATATGACAATATATCTCTTTAATTATTATTATAATTTTATTATATCTTAAAAGTCTTTGTCTAACTAAAGAATTCCTCCGCGCCTACGCCAAAATCAGAACTGAGCATTCCTACTGTAGAGGGAAATCCCTTCATCTAACAACACTGCCTTTTAGCTTAAAGACTTAAATTTTAATATAAGTTGCTAGTTGAATTATACAAAAGTAAGTGAAGTTTTCCTTAAGTTCCAATTTTTTTTTTTTAGTTTCATACGACATAGGGTGGATAGCACGATGACACATAAAGGGTGGGATATTGGAGGAATGGATGTGCACTAGTCAACGCCCAATCCTCACATAAATTATAGGGGTCTTACACCTCTTTTTAAAGAAACGTTCAGGAAGGAGTGTTTTACGCATTTTAGTTATCACTATTTTTATACAGTAACTAAAAATGTTTAACTACACATAATACAATAAAAGTACAATAAAGATTTCTGTAAGAAATTGTGGTCGAAATATAGGCGGATATTTTTCATTTCTGAAAGTGTCCTTGAAGAAAGGCGAATACTGTAGTTATTTTAATCTTGCAGTAGAGACATTTCCATACTTGCCAACCATCTCATTAATAAACGGAATTTCAGTTTAGCCTTTTTTTACTGCACCAGTTTTTTCTTAATAGTAATTTTATACTTATAGTTATTTTATTATAGTTTTTTTAATAGTAATTTTATTAAATTTTATACTTATTTAATCGGAGCTACGCTTGAAGATAATTATTCTAAAAATAAAGTGGTGTGGGACGTGTACTAAAAAATGTCCAGATTTATAATTAGCATGTTGGCAAGCATGTATTTCTATTCGTATAAGCATTATACAAATGCTAAAATTTGTAAATGTACAGTCACAAAAAAAAAAAGGGCCTCCCCTCATCTAATTTTGCCATAAGTTGTCATAGAAACATGTGGTTGGTACCAATGGATTTGTAATAACTTCTAGTTTATAATGGTATAGTTAGATTTTGCTTAAGGGGTCGTCTACATATTAAAACTGGCATCAACTTCATTTTTTTCAATGGTAACCCCCATTTTTTATAATTTATTTGAATTCTTTGAATCAAATCATCGCAAAAAATTAGTTTATATATTTTGCTCAATTTTTCATAGAGTTATAAGCTGTCAAAATATGAGGATGCTAATGTTAAATGAATGTGAAAAACATTAATTCATTTCTTCCAAAATAATTATGACATTCAAATTCCATTTTTTTTTTTTTTTTTTTTTAATACATATGATAGAATGAAGTGACCCAAACATATTCCATGGATACTTAAAAAAAAAAAAAAAACATTTTTTGAATTATGAAAATTATTAATAATTTCATATTTGAAAAAATTATGAATTATGATCTATGTTAATTTTTGCATGAATAGAACGGGCATCATCAAAAACATGGGTTTCCAAATTTACAGCTCGTTCCTAACATTATTTTTTTTTGAGTTACAATGATTTTTCCTTTTTTACTGTTGTTAGGGGGGTCGTCATTTATTATAATTTGTATCCTCTGTGAGTAAATATCTGCATATATTTTGAGGAAAAACTATTTTAATTTATCTTTATGTTATTCTAATTGTTTTCTAAGCAACATTTCGATGTTTATGATACAAATTGGAATATTGGTTATAAAATTATCCGAATGCAAGCGAGAGATTGTGAGAGAATCCCAAAAGGAATGAAGCTCCGCCTCTATATAGCGGAAACAATATTAAAAAAACTAGTTTGCATATTCGTATATGACTCTATATGTGACGCTGGTATGCATAAATGTCAATGGCATTTACTTCATCGAATGCTGAAGAAAAAATTTAAAAGATTTAATTGGAAGTATGAAAATAATTCTGTTTTATAATGTAAAGTTTTAGAAAAATTTTGTAAAGTCTTGGCTTCCGTTGCAAAAAGGAGTATACTCGATTCAGAAATGTCAAGTCTTCGTTCTTAAATATTACATAACTTTCCCTTGTTTCTTACTGCTAAAATTCTATTTTATAACTGTTTTTTTTTTTTTTTTTTTTTTAACTTGAATATTCTAGGATTCGTGCACCTCAAGTTAAATGTTATGATTTAGAAAACGCTGTAAGACGAGGAGTATTATTTGAAAGAGCAGTGAACAATACTTTTTTTTTTCTTCTTTTTAAATTAATAAACAGTATAACTTCTTTTTAAATTAATAAACAGTATAACTTAAATAGTATAACTTTTTACCAGAAATTTAATGAGGAAATTAATTTATTAAAATATTAGACTAATTATATTTATCGTGTACTTTAGCTGAAGTAAATTATATTGATAACGTGTTATAATGCTAAAATATTACTACTACTAATTAATAAATAAAAATATATATATATTATTATGGGTAGCAGTCATCAAGTAAAGATTTTTTTTTTTTTTTAAATATGTTTTATGAATTTTAATTCTGTTTCAGGTATTTTCCAATACATACTGAAGTGTTTCGTTCCCTAGATATTGTTATTTTATATATATATACTAGCAGACCCGGCCACGCGTTGCTGTGACTAAGTTATACGTTGAATTATACGGCTGTAAACTATTTAGTACAGTCAAATTATTATTTACGAACAAAGACGAAAACGTTGCAGCCGATGTAAAAACCCACAGGGTTGAGATTTGAAACTTAGGTCAAAATTTGGAAGCGATTGATAAAAATTTTCGTAGTGTTGATATTAAGCACAAATTAATTTTATTGTAGGGTCCTATAAATTTTAATGGAGAAGTGATATATATTATTTCCAATGCTACTTTGGATAAAATTGCTAAAATGACTAATATATAAATTAAATTCTATTAAAATTCTATTAAAATAAAAGTATAAAAGAAACAGACGATTTTAAAATCAATTTTTATGGAGGAGTGAAATATAATATATGCTATAATGGATAATTTTACTATAAAATGACCTCATCATTTTAAATATTTTAAAGAGGGCAACAGCTGTAGTTATAAAAAGGAAAACAATAAGGCTAAACCAGAAAAATAAGTAAATTTGATAAATATTTTAAAACTTTAAAATTGGAAATCTTATGAAATATTGGACATTTAAAGTAAATACATGTATCATTTTAAATAGAAAAAGATTTTGGAAAAGTTTAGTGTATTTTAACGAAGTGATGAGAAGTTTTTGAGTATGTTAAATTTTTAATAGTAAATTCAAGTTAATAAAGATGGGAAACATTGAGGATTAAGATAAGAATAATTATAAGATAAAAAAAAAAAAAAAAAAAAAAAAAAAAAACTTTTTATATACCATGCTTTTCAATTTTAATATACTAATAATATACTAATTAAAAAGAAAATGATAAATATTCTATCATAGTTTGAAGTCAAATTTGTTTTCAAATGTCTAAATAAAATATCTGATGTAAGATACTAATATTTTGCAGCGGAATAGATTTCATTTCTGTCATCCTTGGCGAAAACAAAAGAATATCGCCAAATTATCTGGCGAAAATATTTAATTCCTTTCAAAAATCATGGTTATTTTAACAACTTATATTAAAAGAGTAATGAATAATATGAAACAGTATTTCGTACAATACATATTACATGTCATACATACGTACAATGAATAATACATATTACATTTCGTACAATGCATACATCTGGCATGTATATTTTCGTGTTACGCTTTTGATCGCCAAATAATAATAATAATAATAAAAAAAGCCAAGGGCGACAGAGTTTTGAAATTTAAAATTAAAATTTTGTCAATTTGACAGCAAAATAATTCAATCTAACACCCGCGATAACTAATACATATCTATACCCAAATATAAGGATTAAAATCGGGAAATAAATTTCCTCGATTTTTAATAATTTCTTACAAAAAATCCAGTGGGCAATTAACATAGGAAATCTTTTTCTTGGCTGCACAGACGGTCAGTGAGTCACACTTCGCTTGCGTATAGAACTCATAGATATAGTATAGCATATATAGAATAGAGTGATCATTGGGGAGAAAAAAGTTATTCCTTTTCATTTGGGAAAAGACGACGTTTTTACCAAAATATGGCCGTCTTTCCCCGAGTGAATACACACGGGAATACATACTAATATTTTAGCAAATAAAATTTATGAATAATTTATTTGCTAAAGGGGAATGGAAGACTCCAGATACAGTTTCAAATTCATATTTCTTTCTTTCTTTTCTTTTCTTTTTTTTTTTCAATACCACTTAATGGCTGTTTCTAAAGCTTTTATTTATTTTTTTTTTCGGCATCAAAAATCTTTGTACGATAACATGGGGATGAGAGATCTATATATATTACTATATCTATGATAGAACTACATTAGCACTTTATCAATGTGTATAAAATCCTTAAATTGATTATGACGTCAATTTTCGTGAGATGCATAATTTAACTTTTTATAATTTTTTAACGTTCACGTTTGATTAAATGTATTTATTTTTATGTCGAAAGAAAATGGACTCGTATTTTTTTTTTTTTTTTTTTTTTTTTTTGTGGCAACAATTAAATTAATGGAACTCACAGATATTTTGGAGCAACTTTAATAAAGGTCTATAATTAACAAATAATTGCAATAAAACAATATTGTGACAATAAATTGAGATTAAAAACTATCCTATCTCTCAAGTTGGACCAAACTGCACACAGTGTGCGAAATTTCATTAAAATCGGTTCCTTAGTTTAGGAGTTTACCCCGGACAAACATCGTGACACGTAATTTATATATATATACAGATGAAGTACAAATAAGTAAAAAACAGGATTAATTTCACTGTATTATCTTCATTATAATATGAATTCAATTTACACTTCAGTCTAAGTAACACGTGGCCGGCTATGCTAACACCAAAAATTTAAAAAGTGGAAATAATTGAATTATACGAAATTTATTAATAGGTTAAAAAGTTGAAGATTCTTTGTGTAGATGGCAGCACCAAATATATTTCAGCTTTCATTTTCATATGAAACAGAGTAATTGCTCCACGCTCTACTTTCCCCGTTTCATTTTTGAAAGGAAATATGAAAGTTGAAAGTAATCTGTTACAAATAAAGACTGTAAATATTTTGAGGAGAATTTTATAGCGTCAACAACACGTGGTAATTATGCTGTTAAAATGTAGCTTATATGACACGTTCGTAGATTTACCATAGCAGCGCCATCTGTTAGAATCATTTGGAGTTAACAGATAATTGTGACTGTCAAATAATAACAGACAAATAATTAGCAATAAATTAAAATTGCGACTATAATTTGAGATTTAAACTATCCTATCTCTCAAGTTGGATCGAACTGCACATGGTGTGCGAATTTTATTATAATCGGTTAAGTGGTTTAGGAGTCCATTGAGGACAAACATTGTGACACGAGATTTATATATATTAAGATATATATATTTTTTTTTTTGCCGTTTGTTTACAATATTATTATTTTCATAAAAGTGAAGAAAAATTTTTATTGCAGCACCTTTCAGTTTTTTTTTTTTTTTTTTTTTAAAGGAAAATAATTTTAAATTTATGAAAGTATGTTTTGCATTAATAGTTAACAGATGGAGCCAAAACTATCATAATGCGATTCAAAGGAAATATCATCGATCTTGATATAATATGGAATATTTGAAAAGGAAGGGAACTCCGTAAATATGTCCAGTTTATGTTATCCGATGTATAATTTATGTTTAGAACAATGAATTAATATTTTGCATTAAATCAAAGTAGTTTTACCGAAATGGAAATGAAAATTAGAATCAAAGTTTAAATACTTTTGTTAAAGAAAATAAAATATCATTTTAAAGTGTATTTGTTATTGTCTTCGCAAATTAGAATTAATGATATTTTTGCAACTGAATAAAATTTTTGTCTTTTATGCCTTTTATTCAAAAATTGTAATATGTTACTGTTGATAATAGGTTAATAGAATTACAATCTGTTAGTAAATATTTGTATTCTTTCATTTTGCCTTAAAACAAACAAACAAATTATACGATAAACTCTATAGATTGTTAACGATTTTGTTGAGATAGGAAGGAGTCCCATAGTGGGAATAATTTACATGCATGAAGTCTTAGTAAATGTAATTACAAACATAAATACTATCTTATTTAGAAATATTGATTCTTTCCATAATTTATGTACATTCAGTCTTTCTCTTAATTATTACTAACATTATTTTGGTCATTTTTAGAATAAAATTCCGAAAATCTTTGGATTTTATTAATATTTTTATTCTGTGAAGTATACCTAAATTTTGTATATTGAAATTTCACGAAATCCTGTACAACATCTCTTTCTCAACGAAAAGATAATTAATAAAAGAAGTTTTTATTTATTTATTTATTTATATTTATATTTATTTATATTTTTTACTGTATAAGAGAGATGTAAAATATTAAGGAAGGGCTGTTTTAAACCTTATGTCATGAAAAGGTTTTGATTGCACATTTATGTATTGTTGATCTGTCAAGTTTTGACAGATATTAACTTGTGTCATTTTGCTACTGAAATCGATCTGCTGTACTTGACCGCGATGGGTCCAGTAACGTTGATTCATTTCTCCCTCTTCCGTTTTTCAAACAGGTCAGTGATGTGCAGGAAAAACTACGCGTGAATTACATGCAGTTCATATTTCTTCACTGTAGTCGATATTTGTTTTAGTTTATTTTTTGATGAGTTGGGAGAAGATAACATTTTTGATAATATAATAATAATACAAAGTGATTAATATTCTAAAGTCATACATAAGATAATAATATAAATATATTGTCCTCATTTCGTTTTTACAATCTATGTGACAGTTCAATTTGAATCATTCATTCACCAAACTTATTATACACACACACCCACATGTATATATATATATGTATATATATATATATATATATATATATATATATATAGAGAGAGAGAGAGAGAGAGAGAGAGATGAATACATGTAATAACTGAAAACTATGTAAAACAATATCAAAATCTGAAAAAAAAAAAAAAAAAATCAATAAAATGGAGCAGAGGCCACCACGGCTCCGAATATTCCGTAAATCACTTGTAAGTGTATACGATAACGGAGAATAAAATTAAAATGAAGAGTTTTGTATTATTAGGGGGAAAAAAATTATTTCGTATTTATTTATATTGATAAACCAAATTTGACTAAACTAAATCATTCATTGTATATTATACTTTAAAATAATTATTGATATTAAATATATATATATATATATATATATATATATGTGTGTGTGTGTGAATACTTAGTTTTATCTACTTTTTGTTACTGTTGTTTTTTATTTTCTGTCTGTCAAAAAAAATGAGTAGACGTAGATAATTACTTATATTAACATGCTTTTTATTTTATTTATTTAATTATAGATTTTTTTTTTTTTAGCAAATGAAATATTTTATCGTAATTGTATTTTTTAAGGGCACCTTATATCATGTCACTATCAAGTAAACATTACTATAAACGTTACGTAATTATACCAGTGTTAGTGTGTATTTTATATCGTAAGAATGTTTTTCATTTTACTCTCCTTTTGGTAAATTAATCTTATTAGGGGGACCGGAAAATAATGTCGTTTTGAATTAAAATACTGACATCGGATTTTTATCCTGGATAAAATTTAAGATATTCTTAGGTAACTTAGCTGATGGTTATTTGTAAAGTACCATGTAAACACTGTTAAACAAAAATTTCCGGTTTCATTTTATTAATTACACTACATTATTTTCCGGTCCCTCTAATGCCCACCAGCGGCCGAGCGGTTCTGCGCTCAAAAGCTGGTAGATGGGAGGTGCCGGGTTCGATCCCCGGTCGCGCTCATCGACCTAGCCGTTCGGAGTTTTCCGTGGTTTCCTCCGAAACTCGCGTAAATACGGGCTAGGACCCCTTAGAAAGACCCCAACGGAGGGCATCCCCCCTAGGCCTAGGACACATCAGGAGTCAATCGGCCTTAAATCCTACAACCAACCAACCCTCTAATATTTTAAATAATGCTTTTTGTTCGATAATCTCCTTGTTGTCACGTCCTTGATAGACTATTTTTTTAACCCTTATCGCTCGTATGTCCCTTCTGAGGGGGCATTAAAAAATCGAGCCACGCCTTAAGGTGTTCCTCTGCAAATGAAATGTTATTTTTCTAAAACGTGTAACTATAGGCTACCTTTCGGCTACTGGAAAATTTTAACAGAAAGATTCATTTTATTTAATGATGAGGTAAAATAAAACAAACTATTACAATTTTTCGGTAGCCAAAAGGCAGTAAGTTGGAAACTATACGTTTGAAGTTTGAAAGGAACGCGTGTCTTACGGAAAATATACCGAGCGCAAAGGGTTAATGCACCTCTTTTTGATCACATAACACACACAACAGAAAACAGCTCGTAGCTCATTGATTTTGATTCCGTACTAACTCTAGCAAATTATGAAATGTTAGAAAAAACTTTTAATCGAGTATAATGATATCTTAGACACAGCTGCCAAAATTCTAATTTATTTTTCGCAGTATTGTTTTTTAAGACGCCTTACTTCATACCGCTTAAATTTTAAAGTAATTCTCTCCAAATATAAAGTTGATATGGAATGATATTAAGACTAATGTGAAAATAAATAGGCAGGTACAAAGTACCCTACGGTATATTAATTAGAATTTTGGCAGCAAATGCTAATCTCAAAAGCAGTAAAAAGGAAAATTTTTAAAGGTACTAAAATTGTAGATTTTTTTTTTTTTTTTTTTTTTTTTGAAGGGAATAGAGCGGAAGGGGGGGGGGGAGAGATGTTCTGTTGTATTTTTAACACTTTGTCGTCAGAATTTTTTTTCTATTTTGAACAGTAAGCCCCACCTCTTGGTGTTCCTCTAAAACATTATCTAATTTATAAAAATGATTTTACGTATTTATGATTAAATTAATGAAATTTATTCTTAATAATCGATTCTATAAATGTCACTTTCATATATATACATTAGCAGCATATAAAATGTTAAATACAAACACATAAAATCATTATTATTTTTTTTTTTTTAAGTGAAGTATTGTTTTTAGGGAAGCACCCGAAGGCAAGGCTCGTTTTTCCTGAAAAAAGTAATTTTACGAGACCCATAGGAAAAATTTCGATATAAAATTAAATAAAACTGCAGTTAAGATAAAGAAAGTTGGTGTTTCATTTTTTTTTTTTTTTTTTTTTTTTTTTTTTTTATGAGAAAGAAAGAAGAAAAGAGTAAACGTGTGTTATCATATTTAGAAAAAACATAAATAACTGGTGCATAGTCAATCTGGAAAGGTAATCCTGGCCAGTAGAATTTTGATATAGTGCAGTACTAGTAATAGCATACATATGCAGGGAATGGATTATGGACTGGAAAGAAAAGAGCGGAGCTTGCTGATAGACTAAAAGAGAGAGAGAGAGAGAAATAACCACTAGGAAAAAAAAAAAAAAAAAGAAAGAAAGAAAGAAAGAAAGAAAATGAAAGTATAAAAATATAAAAACTGATGAATCTTAAGAATCTTGTGCATATTAAAGCTAATAATCATAGTTGACAAAATTTTTATTTATTCCGGAGCATTTTTAGCCCCACCTTTATTCCCCACCAGTTTATTTATAGTATAATTTTCTGCAATATAAAAATATGTAGAAAAAAGAAAAAGTTAGTCTTAAAAAATAAATTGTATGAAAAAAAAGCGGGAACAAAAGTGCAATTTACATTCTAAGGGGTAAAAAGAATTGCAAATTTAACATAATGCTTAACTGTCACATCAGTATGTCGACAAAGCGTCAATTATCTTCAAATATTAGAAGATGTCTCCAAAATCACACACATAGGACACAAAATTGTCGCCTAAAAATATTAATAAACTTTTTTTCTTTTCGTTCATATTAAACAAAGAAAAGAAAAAAAGAAGGAGCTAAATATATTTTAATGTTTACAAAATGCAGACTGACCCTTTTAGAAATCGAAGACTATGCATTTTAAATAAGCTTCTAATTACAATTATAATTGGCTCTTTGATAGACGCCGCGCCGTTAAAAGCGCTGTAAACCGGTGTTGCCAAACTTTGATAATTTTATTCAATGGGCATCAAAAATTTTGAGAAGTGATGCCTTATATACATAAAAGACGAATTATTAACACTTTCGTAAACCGCTGACGTACTAGATTCACGTCATTTGAAAATCTGTAATTCAACCAGAGGGCGTTTCTTTTGCAATTTGTATGCTTTTTATTTTTTAAGTATATGCCCAATATTCACATTTTTACAATGAAATATACTATGGATACAAATGCTTTGATTAGAAACAATATAATTATAATGTATAATTATAATGTATTAAAATCAGTACACACAGATGAGTAGTGTAAATTAAAACCGATATATATACATACACACACACACACAAATATATATAAATAATTAATAATGAGTATTAATAAATTTTAATAATTAGCTGTTTGTATTTAACATCATAGTAAGCTGTAAACATCAAAGAATAAATATTTCTAATATTGTTTTGAATTGAAGGTCATTTGCACTTTTTTTAAACAAACAGGTTTGTAAAAACTAAAATTTAAACTTTGAATCAACTGCAAAACAGAAAAATTCGATTAATTATACCGTCAATGATAAGTAAGGGAAATCTGGAAATGAATTAAGGATAACATAAACATAATAATGATAATCTGGTGTGTCACTCACACGACTTTCTCTTATCCCGCTTTTTAATACTATTGAGATAGATTGAAGGTGAAGAGGTCAGATAACAAGTAGTGATGGACATACCTTAAATTTTTTTTAAATAAATTCAGGAACAGTTTTATTTGAGATGTAATTCTGTTGAGAGTTACCAGTTACTATGCCCTCAATCTCTGTTTAAATATTGTATTACTTATTAAAAAAAAAAAAAAAAAATCGACGCTGTTAATAAATTTAAAAGTTTATTCTAAGTCATTCAGACAACATTTATTCGCAGTGCTCATTGAAAGTTACAATTTTCAAGTGGTATTCTCATGTAAACTTCAAATTACCAAATTTTAATTTCCTGTCACTGTTTGTCACTATTTGTGTTTAAGCTATGTTGATAACAGACATACATATAGTTTCACCGGTAAAAGTTTGATTTTCGTATTCATGGGATGATGGGACCTCAAAACGCGATATCATTAAAAAAGCCAGAGCTCAAAATTATATTTTAAAACATACTTTGTTTACCGCATGAGAATTTTTTCATTGCTGAACAGTTTCCATCGCTATGTCAAAATGTAGGAAAGCGTTTCCACCAATTACATTCTACAGACAAAAAGAAAAAAAGAAAAGAAAAAGAAGAAAAGAAAATTAAATAAGGGCAAACACTTCCATTAAAAGGTTAAGATAGGTTATACATACATACATACATATATATATATATATATATATATATATATATATATATATATATATATAGTTAAATAAAAAAAAAATCTTGAATTAAATATTTTTTGTTTTTGCATCAAATTTTCGAAATTGAGTTTTAGTTATAATTACACGTTTTAAGATGCCAAAAGTTCGAAAATCAGGTTTTTGACGGATGGTTTGTGTGTAATTATTATTATTATTCTTTTTAGATTAAATAATGAAATAAATATTTAAAATATACACATTAGTCTGAACATATTTAAAATATTAATACTACTTTTAAAGAAATCAAATAATAACAAGCTCTTTCTTTTAAAGCTAGCTTTATTATTAAAATAATAATAATAATAATTAATTGTTTTTTTTTAAATTGCTATTTTCATATTTTAATTAATTTTAAAAGTTCTAATAAAAAATTCGTTATAAATAAGGTACCAAATGAAAGGGGCACTTTTTCCTGAATCCGTCTGTTTAAACAGCTAATCGATCGGACAATTTAGATTTTTTTTTTTTTAAGTTAACTGAAGTATGAAAAAACTCAAACTTCATTATGTTGTTTCTTTTTTTTATTTCATTTTGCACGCGCACTTAAAAAAAAAAAAAAAAAAAACTTTTTCGATATCGTTTGTTTCGATACTGATTATTATTAATTTTCTTTTCTTTTCTTTTTCTTGAAGGAAAAAAAAAAAAAAAAAAAAAATCCGACATCGTTTGTTTTGATACTGATTATTATTATTATTATTATTATTTTTAATATTTTGATGAAATTCTGGCAAAAGCAGAATTTAGGTTAGGAATGAGAACTATTAGGTTTTTTTTTTTTTTATTATAACATCACTTTCAAATTATTTAATTATATTTTCGATAAATTGTAGATTTCGATAAATGTCCAACTATCGAAAATGACTCCCAAAAAACCGCAGTTTGAGACTAATATAGTCCTCAGTCCTAAAAAAAAAAAAAAAGAAGGCTTAAATATTAGTAGCTCTGTATGTCTTCTGTATATTATGTACTCACCTTTTTTTGGTACCATCCTTAATTAAATTTAGTCCTATATTAATAACACATAGCAGAACCAAAAATATAACCCTTCTAACAATTCCTGAAAAGTCCAATTATAATGTAGTTCTCTTTTTTTTTCTTTTTTTTTTTTTTTTTCGGCAGCACTGTAAATTAGTACTAAATTTAATATGTACTAAATTTCTAGGACAGCCCATGTTTTGAAATCATTTTTTTTTTTTTGAGTTTTGAAAAATTGCAGCAAAGAAATTATTATCATAATTACGACCTTTTAAATACTCATTTTTAGCATACATTATACCTATGTAAATGTGTAATTGTAATATTTTTTTTAATGACGTCCTCAAATTTCTAGGACATCATTTCGTCACCCTACTGTAAACCAATTGTGAATGATTTTCATGCCATATTCTACACCAAACATGCTTTTATGTGCGTGCCCTTGCACATGAACCATTTCTTTGATCTCAACGAAAATTTTAGTGTAGAATCTCTATATGACACAAATTTAGAATAGGGATGAAACGGATAGTGATTTAACCGGATACCAGATATCCAGAGCTCTTGTGCCTGCCGGATATGAATATCCGGCATTAGTTTTTTTTCTTTTTTTCTTTTGTTTTATTGTATATTTCATTTCATTTCATTTTCTTTATTTTAAAACAATAAAATATAAATAGATTTCATATACTATTCTTTTAAAAATATTTTAAATATAATTTACTTAAACATATTTAATATTTTTTTTTTCTTTTTTCTTTTTTTTTTTTTGTGCAATATTACCATGAAGAGTAAAACTTTAAGCCTAACACACTCATTCTTATACTTGCAGTTTGTCATGAAAAGCACTGTCACAATAAAATAAAATTAAAAAATTAATTAATTAATTAAAGACTTTCTATTAGCTTGTTTCACGCTAAAATGTATGAAAAGGTTAAAATGAAGTGTTGACACCTAAATTTCATACTTTAGTTAATTTAAAAAAATCTAGTTGTTATGTTGAAAAACTGTTTGCACACCTGGATTCAGAAAAATTTCTCCCTTTCTTCCCTTAAAAATCGAAAATTCCCAAATCGCAGGTAGTATTTTATTTGTGCACTATACTACGTATTAATTTATATACTACGTATTTATGTACAGAAGGGGGGAAACCAAAAGTACATTATCAAATGTACCCCTGAATTAGTGGTCAGTACCAGTGGCGGATTCAAAGGAGGGAGGAAGAAAAAAAAAAAAAAAATGACATTTATAAAATTTATAATTAAAGGCAAACAATTTAAATTCATATTGGAATGATTGAATAACATTTTGAGTAAAGTCATTTTAAATAATTATCTGCCGTAGTTCGATAAACACCAGCACCTCTATTTAAATCCACATCTATTTAAGGGCCCCCTCCTATCAGTGTCAATTTTTCTCGCTCCCAAAATCTTCTTTTTAGTTTCAAAACTGCTTTACCTTGATTCAATGTCCATGTACAAATGCATACACAATGAAATAGAAAAAGAATTAATAAAAAATAAAAAGTAATTTTAAAAATAAAAGAAACATAATGCGACTAAAAGTTATTAAAAATCTGTATTTCATTTATGAAGACGACCGAAATTCATTTTTGGTGACTTTTTTTCCGCTTACCAAAAATTTGATATCGAGTTTTCACCTAATTTGCATGTCTTGAGGTCTCCTGAGTCCAAAAATAGTTTTGGGAAATTGGTCAGTATGTGTGTATGTACGTGGGGAAAGTTCTGGCTATCATATCTCCGAAACTAATAAAGATACAACGACTTTTCCAAATTTTGGTGAACATTTGTAAATCAGGAGTGGGACATTTGAAACCGGAAGTGGAATCGTAAGCCCGTATCTCAAAAACGACTCTAAAGTTTTTCTTCAAAGTTGCTATATAAACATTCTATTTGATGTTCTTTCGTATGTAATAGTTGGTTAGTTCATGAATTTTCACAGGCGCTCTGCATAAGTAAATCAATTGGAGGTCTTGCAAGTGCGTTCTTCTAAATTCAGCTACACAGATTTTTTTTCAAACTCTCCACACTCTCTTTTAGATACGCTTTCATATATAATTGTTGTCTTTTGGTCAATAATTGAGTTTGCCAAGTTTTGGTGAATGTCGGTATTTCAGAAGCGGCTCAAACGATTTTCTTGAAAATTGCTACATAAACATTTTACAGATATCCTTTCGTATGTATGACGTGGTTATTACAGGAAAAACAGTAATACTAGGTAGGTCAGTTTTAAATCTCTCAAATAGGTGTTTTTTTTTTTTTTTTTTTTTTTTTTTTTTTAAACCCTCACTTAAATTCTTTTGTATATCTCTTTACACATGTATCAGTTTTCATTTTGAGAAAAAACTGTTGGATGTCTAATTTTTTAGGTCAATTTTATATCTTTTCTGACCACCATTCTCTCCAAAAAGTGCATAATAATACTTGCAATAGTGGGTAATGGAAATCGTGGGGTTGTTGCACACAAGATTTTTTGATACATTTTAAGTTATCGAGGATGCTAATTCAAAAATGACCTCCATTTTTGTCTATCACTTTTTTTTTTTTTTAGATTAATAGGGCTATAGAAAAAATAAATAAATCTATCTTAATAAAATAAAACTTGTCTGTAAATTTCTCAAAATCAAAAAATGTTGAGATATTTTCACGTTTCACACACGATAAAAGTAGAAAAATTTCTCTCTGTGTGCGGGTCGTTGTATCTGTATATCTCTAACGTTATTAGTTCCCCATCATACTGTAGGTATGGGGAACTTAGGTAATTGTGAAGATTTTCGACCTCGGTTTTTCGACTTTTTTACACGTTTTCAGGCATGAATAACCCGAAAATGACAAAAATTGTTTTGTGTCCGTCTCTAGGATGTCTGTTAGTTTGTTAGTCCGTGTACACGATATCTCAAGAACAAATAGTCGCAGAGAAGTCAGATCAGTTTTAAAATATTACTTTCGACACTGGCAAGAACCCTATTCATTTGCAACATTCGAATTAAAAAACTTTTTAAGGTATTATAAATTTACGATTTTCTTAACATTGGAGAATAGGGCAAATTTTCACTTAAACGTCCATCAAGTAGAAAATTTTTACTGTGACGATCTCAGGACAGTTTTAAAATATCAGTTTTAAATTCGGAATGAGCATTATTAACTATAAACATGCTACTTTGAAAGTTTCGCAAGTTATTTGGAATTTACGAATTTCTTAACATGGCAGAATAGGGCAAAATTTCACATAAACGTCAATTTTGAGGGAGATTTTCATTATAAAGATGTCAGACCACTTTTGAAATACTATTTAGGACACTGGCATGAATATTATTGACTATGAATTTTCCAATATAAAAATTTCGTAATTTATTTGGAATTTACGATTTACTTAACATGGCAGAATAAGGGAAAATTGAGCATAAACGTCCAGTTTGAGGATCATAAGTATATCTGACAACTTCAAAATAACATTTATGATACTTGTTTGAACATGATTGACGACAAGTATTCTAATAGGAAAATTTCGTAAGTTATTCGTAATTTAAGATTTTATCAACATAGCGAAATTGAAAAATTTTCATATAATTAGGAATTTTGAGGCTTATTCTATTGGAAATAGCAGCATAAAAACTAAGCAACGGAAATGACCATAATAAAATAAATTAATAAATTGTAACTATATCGAAGTGAACGGTGGATAGCCTATTAGACAGGGATTTCATTCTGCCACTGTGTCAAGCTTTGGTCAAATTCATTTCTCTTAACATGATTATAATATGTCTCGCACTAGAAATTTATGAGAACATAAATATGATGGGAAACTGAGCAGAGTCCATCTATGCCAACTAGTTTTTCCAGGTATTGCATAAGAACGACTGGACGGAATTCAACGACACGTGACAGGATTTATGTCTATACCCACATTAAAAAAATTGCATCAATCGAATCTCATATTAAAAAAATTATATTTATCTTCACGTTTTAGATTAATCCCAATGTGGTTTCAGAATTTTTTCTCTGTGTGCATGAGCTATATAGAACTTCTTTTATTCGTCTAGGTATCACGTGAAAACGGCTGAGCGAAATTCAGTGATACTTCGCTGAGGTTTGGGTCTGCACTCAACTTAAAATTATATCCATCGAGTATTGCAAAATTTTAATTAGATTTAGAAATATGAGCAAAAAAACCAATAAAAAAATTATATCTAGGTAGTTAGATACGTTGAAAAAATTATATCTGACAAAAAACAAAAAAAAAAAAAAAAAAAAAAAAAAAAATCGGCTTTCTATTTCTATTTCTTGTTTTTTTTTTTTTTTTTTTGATGAATACTCTGAGTTCTTCTACGTAGACAGTATTTTCCCTTATATTTGAAAGTTCGTTTCAAAATTTTATTTTCCTTTAAAAGTTGTTTTGTGCATAAAACATATTTGATCGCAAACAAATAGCGATTAGATTATCTATAAAAAAACGTAAAAAAAAAAAAAATGTAAAAGGAGAATATATGACATTTCACAGGTAAGATTTCTACTTTTGGAAAGCACACATGTAAGAAAAGTATTGTAATCATGACAAAAATTCGATTTTGAGATTTTCATGTTTCTATACGTTTTGAGGTGACCTGAATTTATTTTTGCTATTTTTACATTGAGGTATGAATATACGTATATGTGTGTGTATGTATGTAGTAGTAAACTAGTATGTTGTGGCCACCATAAGACTTTTTTCTGTATTTTTCTATACATATTCACCCAGTACAAATAATTTATTAAAACTGTTTTTTATTAAGATTATCTACTATGATGAATGCAGATAATTTTCTACTTAGAGAAAACTAACATTAAATATCCGAAGAAAGACAATTTTTTTCTTTATAAATAACATCTTAAAAAATTCGCTTTTATAATGGTTACCTCACATATCAAGTTTTGTACAGATCTATGCCATAGAAATTGAGATATAGCCTTTCCATTCTTCGAGAAAATTGTAACATGACAGCGCTATTTATTGACCGATATGGTCGCAATTTGAATCAGTATAATGTCTAATAATGGTCTTCTCACATATCAAGTTTTGTTTGATTTTACGCAATAGAACATGAGATATAGTCTTCCATTAAATTGCAGAAATCGCAGTATAGTACCATCATCTGTTGACATATTCGCATCAAAAGTTGACAGGCACTAATTTACACCAAGGTGCATGTACATATAAATTTATATGCTGTTCGGTGCAGTAGTTCCTGAGATACAGTAGCCAAACCTTTTGTCACACCCACACAAACATTTTTTAAAAATGTTCGAATCGTGTTCTAGACCTCTCAAAACATATAAATCTATCAAAAACTGGAAGTTGAAAACTTTTGGGAATTCAATTTTTTTTTCTTTCTTTTTTTCTATTGAATATAGAAGAAAAAAAAAAATAAATAAATAAATAAAGACTAGATGCGATGCAAGTTTTTACTATTATTTTTAATAGGCACAAATAAATAGATATAAATATATGAAAAACAAGAAAAATTCCTAAACAAGTTTTTGGCTGCAGATCTGTATTTTTCATTATGATGAAGGTGAATATAAAAGAGAAATCAGTCAATCGATTTATATATATACAACCTTTCAACCTTAAATTTTGTGTTACACGCCATGTTTTGAAATTGAAGTATAATTTTAAATGAATTCGATTAGTTCAATCGTTATAATGAAATCTTAAGAAAATGAATTTAAAAAATCAGGCGAAGAACTTTAAAAAATGAATTAATTAATGTTCTTTTTACTGTTATTTTGTAATTACTTTGGATTGGAGGAGATTTTTCCACAAAATATTCGTGTGTGAATTCTGTGTTTATTAAATGTAGGAGGTTTTATATTTTGTCTGTAAAGTTGAACTCACAGACTTTCGAGAACCCACATTTACTTTTATATCTTTCACGTGTACTCACTGAGCTCCAGATTGTAACATTCATTCTAGCTCATCGGGTCTCACATAAAATTGCTAATGAATCAGTCCCTTTCTTTAACGAAAACATTTTTTTTCCCTCGACATCACGCCTGCAGGGGAACTGGTACCTGTCATTCATTCCACTCCTCCCAGAAGAGGATACTTTCTTGTACAATCCAGAGGGCACCCTCGGAAGATCCCAGTTTTTAGGTTGTGGACATTTCGCCTTAACACTGCATTTTCGAAAGTGCATCTTATTCTAATGAAACCGAGAGAGAATAAAAAAAAAAGCTTCCCCACTGTCACGACAAGTGGCGAAGAGACAAAGGAAAAATGAAATTGGGGGGATGCACTGATGTTGCAACAGCTTTCAATAAGTGCTGATTTACTTCTGTATATTATACGAGGGATTATTTATTTGTTTTAGGAAATTGTTCTGAAATTTCGTGTAATAAAAACATAACGTGAGAAAAGGGATATATCAATGAAATAAGATTTAAAATATCGTTATCCTGTTATTGAAGAAATATCAATATTCTACGATATATTGATATTTAATCCAGCCTTTTTCTGGAAAATAAATTTTTAACTACATAGATGTGGAGGGGAATATTATGTTGTTATTTGTTTTCTTTTGCATAAAAATTGAAATACTATTTTGATTTGAATTTAGTGAATTTAATTTTTTTTTTTTTTTTTTTTTAATTTTACTTTATTTCATGTTCTTGCGTCGGGCAGTGGACCGAAATAAATATTTTTTTTTTTTTCTAAATTTAATTTTGAGGTTTTTGAATTTTCTACATTTAAAGAAGTTTAATTTATCAATTATTATACAAATTACATTAATATTATTATTGTCATAAACAAAAAGTTATTTGAACAAACATGTTTAATCTAGTGAAAATAGATTCAATTCATTGTTTACAATATAATTTGATTTGATGAAAATATTTCAAAACGCGTTGTTCGTTTAACTTTAAATGAAGAAGCTATATTTAATGTATCGAATCGAAACACTCTTCATTTTACTTTAATCTGATGAAGACAGTTTTTAAGTAACGAAACGCGTTTCAATTTTGTTTTATCTGATGATGACAGATTTATTATATTGAAACGTATTTCAATTTCATTCGATGATGATACATTGAATCGGTTTATACGATAAATACAAGATGCATCCCTTTAATTTTATCTGGAGAGAAAGAGAGAGGAAAAAAAAAAAAATAATAATAATGAAAATGCGTCTCAGCTCGATCAGATTATAATAGATTAAGTCTATTGTAATAATTTTATCTATCGAAATATCGTTGTAATTTTATAATCGATTTTATGTATTGCTTATCTGATGAAGATAGATTTAATACTCTAAAACGCATTTCATTTCATGCTTATTTGATGAAAACATATCTTATTGCATCGGAACAAATTTCAATTTTATTTGATGAAAAAGTATAACCTATCGTTTTAGTTTTTATATGTTGAAGATAAATCTAATGCACCGTTTTCGTTTAAAGTGACGAAGGTCATTATCATTTTAAATTTCGACCGTGTAAAAAAAATCATGCCGATTTTAAATTTTGGAATATAAATAAATAAATAATTCTTTATAAATTAAAACTTAATTTAGGGACACCTTTTTCTTTTTCTTTAATGTCTATTGACCCATGTAAAAACATTCGGTAACTGGGTTGCGTTCCCTATCAATGGTTACTATATTCATTTCTTTAAATTTTGTTTGCAGTTTAATTTGAACCATAGTTTTAATATATTTTTTAACTTGTTGCCAATTATTTTGACAATATAATTAATTTTCAGTGTTAAGAAATGGGAAAAATTCATTTTTCCATTTCTCTTGCACGTTTTGTGTATATTTTTTCGTGTTACCAAGTAAAAAAAAAAAAAAAAAAAAAAAAAAAAAAAAAAAAACGCTTTTAATTAGTCTCTTTTTTCTGACAGTAATAATAGACAGCTCACATATCAAATTTGATGCTTATACGCTTTAGATGCTGAGATATAACCTTTCCGTACACGGAGGAAATTACAGTTTAAATGATTCACCTGCCAGCCGATATATACCTATTTTAACATACATAGTTTTCATAAGAGCGCTTTCAAGTATTAAGTTTTGTGAAATTTTATACTATAGAAGCTGACAAAATTTTTCCGGAAATGGGGGGCAATCGCATCATATCAACGTTGCTTGTTGGGTGATATAAAAGAGAGTTTGACTGTCACGAATTTATGTCAAGATGCAACTAAATATAATTTTTTAAGTTATGTGTATTAGTTCTTGATCTAGAGAACATAAACTAGAGATCATAAACTTTTTGTCACTCACATAGATGAACGGAGATTTTATTTTATTTATTTATGCATTTATTTTTGTGGTCAAATCGTATTTAAAACATTTTAAAACGTGTAAATACGTCGAAGTCTAAATTTTTTACGAATCCAACACATTCATATATGAATATAACTGAAAGTAAACATTCCTGATACACTCTGTCGTATAAATATGAATATAGGTATTTAGCTTGCTAAAATAAAAAATAAATAAATAGAACAAAATAAATGTTTTAACGGTTTATTTAATTAAATTATAAAAAAAAAGAGAGACAGATTTTCGAACGGTCATTTTTGTTTATACCCATATGTATAGATAAATAGATAGACGACCGATTGAATTTAAGGGCATACACTATTGTCTTTTCATGATGGATCATTTCCATACTCAAAAGTTATGCTATGTATATATTATGTTTACAGTCAAGTTTATAATATCTTATTGTTTATAAATCTTAATGAACATGCTTATTTATTTTTTAAAACAAAAGTTACATGCGTTTTTGTTTCCATTTTTCCTCAGAAATTAAAAATAGATTTTAAAAAATTTAAAATTAATAAAGAAATTTATAAAATTAATTACCAATTTAAATAACAATATAAACAGAAAAATCAATTTCCTTACTCTGTGCTTGAATTCTAGATATCAAATGTTTATAATGTGTTTTAGCCTTCTATAAAACGAAATAAAATAAAATCTACATATTCCCAGTTAAATTTGAACACGTGTTTTACAAGTGCAATTAGAAAGAAAAAAAAAATCTATGTTTCACATATTCTTTAAGGACATCTGTGTTTTCTCATAGCAGAAGTGCTGAATTAAGGAATACAAACAGCTCATTTCGAAAAGAACGATCTCTTCTAGGGAAAGACAAATGCCAATGCCCATTTTACCGGCAGAACGCAGCGAACAGTTCAGGGAGGGTACCAGAAACCGTTCATTCTAAATTTCCGGTTGGTTTTCTCCATTAGACCCGTTCAGAACAATTCAGCAGAACCGTTCCGAGTTTTCAAAGAACTGTTCATTCTCGTTCTTAAAAAAGAACGGGAACGCCCATCTCTATTATCCATTCATTCAATAGGAGGATTACAAA
>CAWVNO010001937.1:0-35080 GCA_963930645.1 Salticus scenicus | reverse complement strand
CTTCCAGAATCTGCCCCACGAAGTCTACTTTCATGATAAAGCACGAGGGACCTGCCAAAGTTAAACCATTTGGCCAGGAGAGCCCTTTTTTGAAGGCATGTGCTCGATTTCGTCGCCAAATTTTTTTGTCGAATTTTACGACATCTCATTTTTAAAAGTCGATTCCACAGCAGCTAATAGAGCTTTGCGATCGCAATCACTTCCAGAATGTGCAAAAGATATTCTAGTTTCATAACAGACCAGCAGGGACCTGCCAAAGTTAAACCATTTGGCCAGGAGAGCCCTTTTATGCAGACTTTTGCCAGATTTCGATACCCAAAATTTTTGCGATTTTCGCAGAATTTTTTTCAAAAGCCGATTCCAAAGCAACTAATAGAGCTTTGCGATCGCAATCACTTCCAGAATCTGCCCCACGAAGTCTACTTTCATGATAAAGCACGAGGGACCTGCCAAAGTTAAACCATTTGGCCAGGAGAGCCCTTTTTTGAAGGCATGTGCTCGATTTCGTCGCCAAATTTTTTTGTCGAATTTTACGACATCTCATTTTTAAAAGTCGATTCCACAGCAGCTAATAGAGCTTTGCGATCGCAATCACTTCCAGAATGTGCAAAAGATATTCTAGTTTCATAACAGACCAGCAGGGACCTGCCAAAGTTAAACCATTTGGCCAGGAGAGCCCTTTTATGCAGACTTTTGCCAGATTTCGATACCCAAAATTTTTGCGATTTTCGCAGAATTTTTTTCAAAAGCCGATTCCAAAGCAACTAATAGAGCTTTGCGATCGCAATCACTTCCAGAATCTGCCCCACGAAGTCTACTTTCATGATAAAGCACGAGGGACCTGCCAAAGTTAAACCATTTGGCCAGGAGAGCCCTTTTTTGAAGGCATGTGCTCGATTTCGTCGCCAAATTTTTTTGTCGAATTTTACGACATCTCATTTTTAAAAGTCGATTCCACAGCAGCTAATAGAGCTTTGCGATCGCAATCACTTCCAGAATGTGCAAAAGATATTCTAGTTTCATAACAGACCAGCAGGGACCTGCCAAAGTTAAACCATTTGGCCAGGAGAGCCCTTTTATGCAGACTTTTGCCAGATTTCGATACCCAAAATTTTTGCGATTTTCGCAGAATTTTTTTCAAAAGCCGATTCCAAAGCAACTAATAGAGCTTTGCGATCGCAATCACTTCCAGAATCTGCCCCACGAAGTCTACTTTCATGATAAAGCACGAGGGACCTGCCAAAGTTAAACCATTTGGCCAGGAGAGCCCTTTTTTGAAGGCATGTGCTCGATTTCGTCGCCAAATTTTTTTGTCGAATTTTACGACATCTCATTTTTAAAAGTCGATTCCACAGCAGCTAATAGAGCTTTGCGATCGCAATCACTTCCAGAATGTGCAAAAGATATTCTAGTTTCATAACAGACCAGCAGGGACCTGCCAAAGTTAAACCATTTGGCCAGGAGAGCCCTTTTATGCAGACTTTTGCCAGATTTCGATACCCAAAATTTTTGCGATTTTCGCAGAATTTTTTTCAAAAGCCGATTCCAAAGCAACTAATAGAGCTTTGCGATCGCAATCACTTCCAGAATCTGCCCCACGAAGTCTACTTTCATGATAAAGCACGAGGGACCTGCCAAAGTTAAACCATTTGGCCAGGAGAGCCCTTTTTTGAAGGCATGTGCTCGATTTCGTCGCCAAATTTTTTTGTCGAATTTTACGACATCTCATTTTTAAAAGTCGATTCCACAGCAGCTAATAGAGCTTTGCGATCGCAATCACTTCCAGAATGTGCAAAAGATATTCTAGTTTCATAACAGACCAGCAGGGACCTGCCAAAGTTAAACCATTTGGCCAGGAGAGCCCTTTTATGCAGACTTTTGCCAGATTTCGATACCCAAAATTTTTGCGATTTTCGCAGAATTTTTTTCAAAAGCCGATTCCAAAGCAACTAATAGAGCTTTGCGATCGCAATCACTTCCAGAATCTGCCCCACGAAGTCTACTTTCATGATAAAGCACGAGGGACCTGCCAAAGTTAAACCATTTGGCCAGGAGAGCCCTTTTTTGAAGGCATGTGCTCGATTTCGTCGCCAAATTTTTTTGTCGAATTTTACGACATCTCATTTTTAAAAGTCGATTCCACAGCAGCTAATAGAGCTTTGCGATCGCAATCACTTCCAGAATGTGCAAAAGATATTCTAGTTTCATAACAGACCAGCAGGGACCTGCCAAAGTTAAACCATTTGGCCAGGAGAGCCCTTTTATGCAGACTTTTGCCAGATTTCGATACCCAAAATTTTTGCGATTTTCGCAGAATTTTTTTCAAAAGCCGATTCCAAAGCAACTAATAGAGCTTTGCGATCGCAATCACTTCCAGAATCTGCCCCACGAAGTCTACTTTCATGATAAAGCACGAGGGACCTGCCAAAGTTAAACCATTTGGCCAGGAGAGCCCTTTTTTGAAGGCATGTGCTCGATTTCGTCGCCAAATTTTTTTGTCGAATTTTACGACATCTCATTTTTAAAAGTCGATTCCACAGCAGCTAATAGAGCTTTGCGATCGCAATCACTTCCAGAATGTGCAAAAGATATTCTAGTTTCATAACAGACCAGCAGGGACCTGCCAAAGTTAAACCATTTGGCCAGGAGAGCCCTTTTATGCAGACTTTTGCCAGATTTCGATACCCAAAATTTTTGCGATTTTCGCAGAATTTTTTTCAAAAGCCGATTCCAAAGCAACTAATAGAGCTTTGCGATCGCAATCACTTCCAGAATCTGCCCCACGAAGTCTACTTTCATGATAAAGCACGAGGGACCTGCCAAAGTTAAACCATTTGGCCAGGAGAGCCCTTTTTTGAAGGCATGTGCTCGATTTCGTCGCCAAATTTTTTTGTCGAATTTTACGACATCTCATTTTTAAAAGTCGATTCCACAGCAGCTAATAGAGCTTTGCGATCGCAATCACTTCCAGAATGTGCAAAAGATATTCTAGTTTCATAACAGACCAGCAGGGACCTGCCAAAGTTAAACCATTTGGCCAGGAGAGCCCTTTTATGCAGACTTTTGCCAGATTTCGATACCCAAAATTTTTGCGATTTTCGCAGAATTTTTTTCAAAAGCCGATTCCAAAGCAACTAATAGAGCTTTGCGATCGCAATCACTTCCAGAATCTGCCCCACGAAGTCTACTTTCATGATAAAGCACGAGGGACCTGCCAAAGTTAAACCATTTGGCCAGGAGAGCCCTTTTTTGAAGGCATGTGCTCGATTTCGTCGCCAAATTTTTTTGTCGAATTTTACGACATCTCATTTTTAAAAGTCGATTCCACAGCAGCTAATAGAGCTTTGCGATCGCAATCACTTCCAGAATGTGCAAAAGATATTCTAGTTTCATAACAGACCAGCAGGGACCTGCCAAAGTTAAACCATTTGGCCAGGAGAGCCCTTTTATGCAGACTTTTGCCAGATTTCGATACCCAAAATTTTTGCGATTTTCGCAGAATTTTTTTCAAAAGCCGATTCCAAAGCAACTAATAGAGCTTTGCGATCGCAATCACTTCCAGAATCTGCCCCACGAAGTCTACTTTCATGATAAAGCACGAGGGACCTGCCAAAGTTAAACCATTTGGCCAGGAGAGCCCTTTTTTGAAGGCATGTGCTCGATTTCGTCGCCAAATTTTTTTGTCGAATTTTACGACATCTCATTTTTAAAAGTCGATTCCACAGCAGCTAATAGAGCTTTGCGATCGCAATCACTTCCAGAATGTGCAAAAGATATTCTAGTTTCATAACAGACCAGCAGGGACCTGCCAAAGTTAAACCATTTGGCCAGGAGAGCCCTTTTATGCAGACTTTTGCCAGATTTCGATACCCAAAATTTTTGCGATTTTCGCAGAATTTTTTTCAAAAGCCGATTCCAAAGCAACTAATAGAGCTTTGCGATCGCAATCACTTCCAGAATCTGCCCCACGAAGTCTACTTTCATGATAAAGCACGAGGGACCTGCCAAAGTTAAACCATTTGGCCAGGAGAGCCCTTTTTTGAAGGCATGTGCTCGATTTCGTCGCCAAATTTTTTTGTCGAATTTTACGACATCTCATTTTTAAAAGTCGATTCCACAGCAGCTAATAGAGCTTTGCGATCGCAATCACTTCCAGAATGTGCAAAAGATATTCTAGTTTCATAACAGACCAGCAGGGACCTGCCAAAGTTAAACCATTTGGCCAGGAGAGCCCTTTTATGCAGACTTTTGCCAGATTTCGATACCCAAAATTTTTGCGATTTTCGCAGAATTTTTTTCAAAAGCCGATTCCAAAGCAACTAATAGAGCTTTGCGATCGCAATCACTTCCAGAATCTGCCCCACGAAGTCTACTTTCATGATAAAGCACGAGGGACCTGCCAAAGTTAAACCATTTGGCCAGGAGAGCCCTTTTTTGAAGGCATGTGCTCGATTTCGTCGCCAAATTTTTTTGTCGAATTTTACGACATCTCATTTTTAAAAGTCGATTCCACAGCAGCTAATAGAGCTTTGCGATCGCAATCACTTCCAGAATGTGCAAAAGATATTCTAGTTTCATAACAGACCAGCAGGGACCTGCCAAAGTTAAACCATTTGGCCAGGAGAGCCCTTTTATGCAGACTTTTGCCAGATTTCGATACCCAAAATTTTTGCGATTTTCGCAGAATTTTTTTCAAAAGCCGATTCCAAAGCAACTAATAGAGCTTTGCGATCGCAATCACTTCCAGAATCTGCCCCACGAAGTCTACTTTCATGATAAAGCACGAGGGACCTGCCAAAGTTAAACCATTTGGCCAGGAGAGCCCTTTTTTGAAGGCATGTGCTCGATTTCGTCGCCAAATTTTTTTGTCGAATTTTACGACATCTCATTTTTAAAAGTCGATTCCACAGCAGCTAATAGAGCTTTGCGATCGCAATCACTTCCAGAATGTGCAAAAGATATTCTAGTTTCATAACAGACCAGCAGGGACCTGCCAAAGTTAAACCATTTGGCCAGGAGAGCCCTTTTATGCAGACTTTTGCCAGATTTCGATACCCAAAATTTTTGCGATTTTCGCAGAATTTTTTTCAAAAGCCGATTCCAAAGCAACTAATAGAGCTTTGCGATCGCAATCACTTCCAGAATCTGCCCCACGAAGTCTACTTTCATGATAAAGCACGAGGGACCTGCCAAAGTTAAACCATTTGGCCAGGAGAGCCCTTTTTTGAAGGCATGTGCTCGATTTCGTCGCCAAATTTTTTTGTCGAATTTTACGACATCTCATTTTTAAAAGTCGATTCCACAGCAGCTAATAGAGCTTTGCGATCGCAATCACTTCCAGAATGTGCAAAAGATATTCTAGTTTCATAACAGACCAGCAGGGACCTGCCAAAGTTAAACCATTTGGCCAGGAGAGCCCTTTTATGCAGACTTTTGCCAGATTTCGATACCCAAAATTTTTGCGATTTTCGCAGAATTTTTTTCAAAAGCCGATTCCAAAGCAACTAATAGAGCTTTGCGATCGCAATCACTTCCAGAATCTGCCCCACGAAGTCTACTTTCATGATAAAGCACGAGGGACCTGCCAAAGTTAAACCATTTGGCCAGGAGAGCCCTTTTTTGAAGGCATGTGCTCGATTTCGTCGCCAAATTTTTTTGTCGAATTTTACGACATCTCATTTTTAAAAGTCGATTCCACAGCAGCTAATAGAGCTTTGCGATCGCAATCACTTCCAGAATGTGCAAAAGATATTCTAGTTTCATAACAGACCAGCAGGGACCTGCCAAAGTTAAACCATTTGGCCAGGAGAGCCCTTTTATGCAGACTTTTGCCAGATTTCGATACCCAAAATTTTTGCGATTTTCGCAGAATTTTTTTCAAAAGCCGATTCCAAAGCAACTAATAGAGCTTTGCGATCGCAATCACTTCCAGAATCTGCCCCACGAAGTCTACTTTCATGATAAAGCACGAGGGACCTGCCAAAGTTAAACCATTTGGCCAGGAGAGCCCTTTTTTGAAGGCATGTGCTCGATTTCGTCGCCAAATTTTTTTGTCGAATTTTACGACATCTCATTTTTAAAAGTCGATTCCACAGCAGCTAATAGAGCTTTGCGATCGCAATCACTTCCAGAATGTGCAAAAGATATTCTAGTTTCATAACAGACCAGCAGGGACCTGCCAAAGTTAAACCATTTGGCCAGGAGAGCCCTTTTATGCAGACTTTTGCCAGATTTCGATACCCAAAATTTTTGCGATTTTCGCAGAATTTTTTTCAAAAGCCGATTCCAAAGCAACTAATAGAGCTTTGCGATCGCAATCACTTCCAGAATCTGCCCCACGAAGTCTACTTTCATGATAAAGCACGAGGGACCTGCCAAAGTTAAACCATTTGGCCAGGAGAGCCCTTTTTTGAAGGCATGTGCTCGATTTCGTCGCCAAATTTTTTTGTCTGAATTTTACGACATCTCATTTTTAAAAGTCGATTCCACAGCAGCTAATAGAGCTTTGCGATCGCAATCACTTCCAGAATGTGCAAAAGATATTCTAGTTTCATAACAGACCAGCAGGGACCTGCCAAAGTTAAACCATTTGGCCAGGAGAGCCCTTTTATGCAGACTTTTGCCAGATTTCGATACCCAAAATTTTTGCGATTTTCGCAGAATTTTTTTCAAAAGCCGATTCCAAAGCAACTAATAGAGCTTTGCGATCGCAATCACTTCCAGAATCTGCCCCACGAAGTCTACTTTCATGATAAAGCACGAGGGACCTGCCAAAGTTAAACCATTTGGCCAGGAGAGCCCTTTTTTGAAGGCATGTGCTCGATTTCGTCGCCAAATTTTTTTGTCGAATTTTACGACATCTCATTTTTAAAAGTCGATTCCACAGCAGCTAATAGAGCTTTGCGATCGCAATCACTTCCAGAATGTGCAAAAGATATTCTAGTTTCATAACAGACCAGCAGGGACCTGCCAAAGTTAAACCATTTGGCCAGGAGAGCCCTTTTATGCAGACTTTTGCCAGATTTCGATACCCAAAATTTTTGCGATTTTCGCAGAATTTTTTTCAAAAGCCGATTCCAAAGCAACTAATAGAGCTTTGCGATCGCAATCACTTCCAGAATCTGCCCCACGAAGTCTACTTTCATGATAAAGCACGAGGGACCTGCCAAAGTTAAACCATTTGGCCAGGAGAGCCCTTTTTTGAAGGCATGTGCTCGATTTCGTCGCCAAATTTTTTTGTCGAATTTTACGACATCTCATTTTTAAAAGTCGATTCCACAGCAGCTAATAGAGCTTTGCGATCGCAATCACTTCCAGAATGTGCAAAAGATATTCTAGTTTCATAACAGACCAGCAGGGACCTGCCAAAGTTAAACCATTTGGCCAGGAGAGCCCTTTTATGCAGACTTTTGCCAGATTTCGATACCCAAAATTTTTGCGATTTTCGCAGAATTTTTTTCAAAAGCCGATTCCAAAGCAACTAATAGAGCTTTGCGATCGCAATCACTTCCAGAATCTGCCCCACGAAGTCTACTTTCATGATAAAGCACGAGGGACCTGCCAAAGTTAAACCATTTGGCCAGGAGAGCCCTTTTTTGAAGGCATGTGCTCGATTTCGTCGCCAAATTTTTTTGTCGAATTTTACGACATCTCATTTTTAAAAGTCGATTCCACAGCAGCTAATAGAGCTTTGCGATCGCAATCACTTCCAGAATGTGCAAAAGATATTCTAGTTTCATAACAGACCAGCAGGGACCTGCCAAAGTTAAACCATTTGGCCAGGAGAGCCCTTTTATGCAGACTTTTGCCAGATTTCGATACCCAAAATTTTTGCGATTTTCGCAGAATTTTTTTCAAAAGCCGATTCCAAAGCAACTAATAGAGCTTTGCGATCGCAATCACTTCCAGAATCTGCCCCACGAAGTCTACTTTCATGATAAAGCACGAGGGACCTGCCAAAGTTAAACCATTTGGCCAGGAGAGCCCTTTTTTGAAGGCATGTGCTCGATTTCGTCGCCAAATTTTTTTGTCGAATTTTACGACATCTCATTTTTAAAAGTCGATTCCACAGCAGCTAATAGAGCTTTGCGATCGCAATCACTTCCAGAATGTGCAAAAGATATTCTAGTTTCATAACAGACCAGCAGGGACCTGCCAAAGTTAAACCATTTGGCCAGGAGAGCCCTTTTATGCAGACTTTTGCCAGATTTCGATACCCAAAATTTTTGCGATTTTCGCAGAATTTTTTTCAAAAGCCGATTCCAAAGCAACTAATAGAGCTTTGCGATCGCAATCACTTCCAGAATCTGCCCCACGAAGTCTACTTTCATGATAAAGCACGAGGGACCTGCCAAAGTTAAACCATTTGGCCAGGAGAGCCCTTTTTTGAAGGCATGTGCTCGATTTCGTCGCCAAATTTTTTTGTCGAATTTTACGACATCTCATTTTTAAAAGTCGATTCCACAGCAGCTAATAGAGCTTTGCGATCGCAATCACTTCCAGAATGTGCAAAAGATATTCTAGTTTCATAACAGACCAGCAGGGACCTGCCAAAGTTAAACCATTTGGCCAGGAGAGCCCTTTTATGCAGACTTTTGCCAGATTTCGATACCCAAAATTTTTGCGATTTTCGCAGAATTTTTTTCAAAAGCCGATTCCAAAGCAACTAATAGAGCTTTGCGATCGCAATCACTTCCAGAATCTGCCCCACGAAGTCTACTTTCATGATAAAGCACGAGGGACCTGCCAAAGTTAAACCATTTGGCCAGGAGAGCCCTTTTTTGAAGGCATGTGCTCGATTTCGTCGCCAAATTTTTTTGTCGAATTTTACGACATCTCATTTTTAAAAGTCGATTCCACAGCAGCTAATAGAGCTTTGCGATCGCAATCACTTCCAGAATGTGCAAAAGATATTCTAGTTTCATAACAGACCAGCAGGGACCTGCCAAAGTTAAACCATTTGGCCAGGAGAGCCCTTTTATGCAGACTTTTGCCAGATTTCGATACCCAAAATTTTTGCGATTTTCGCAGAATTTTTTTCAAAAGCCGATTCCAAAGCAACTAATAGAGCTTTGCGATCGCAATCACTTCCAGAATCTGCCCCACGAAGTCTACTTTCATGATAAAGCACGAGGGACCTGCCAAAGTTAAACCATTTGGCCAGGAGAGCCCTTTTTTGAAGGCATGTGCTCGATTTCGTCGCCAAATTTTTTTGTCGAATTTTACGACATCTCATTTTTAAAAGTCGATTCCACAGCAGCTAATAGAGCTTTGCGATCGCAATCACTTCCAGAATGTGCAAAAGATATTCTAGTTTCATAACAGACCAGCAGGGACCTGCCAAAGTTAAACCATTTGGCCAGGAGAGCCCTTTTATGCAGACTTTTGCCAGATTTCGATACCCAAAATTTTTGCGATTTTCGCAGAATTTTTTTCAAAAGCCGATTCCAAAGCAACTAATAGAGCTTTGCGATCGCAATCACTTCCAGAATCTGCCCCACGAAGTCTACTTTCATGATAAAGCACGAGGGACCTGCCAAAGTTAAACCATTTGGCCAGGAGAGCCCTTTTTTGAAGGCATGTGCTCGATTTCGTCGCCAAATTTTTTTGTCGAATTTTACGACATCTCATTTTTAAAAGTCGATTCCACAGCAGCTAATAGAGCTTTGCGATCGCAATCACTTCCAGAATGTGCAAAAGATATTCTAGTTTCATAACAGACCAGCAGGGACCTGCCAAAGTTAAACCATTTGGCCAGGAGAGCCCTTTTATGCAGACTTTTGCCAGATTTCGATACCCAAAATTTTTGCGATTTTCGCAGAATTTTTTTCAAAAGCCGATTCCAAAGCAACTAATAGAGCTTTGCGATCGCAATCACTTCCAGAATCTGCCCCACGAAGTCTACTTTCATGATAAAGCACGAGGGACCTGCCAAAGTTAAACCATTTGGCCAGGAGAGCCCTTTTTTGAAGGCATGTGCTCGATTTCGTCGCCAAATTTTTTTGTCGAATTTTACGACATCTCATTTTTAAAAGTCGATTCCACAGCAGCTAATAGAGCTTTGCGATCGCAATCACTTCCAGAATGTGCAAAAGATATTCTAGTTTCATAACAGACCAGCAGGGACCTGCCAAAGTTAAACCATTTGGCCAGGAGAGCCCTTTTATGCAGACTTTTGCCAGATTTCGATACCCAAAATTTTTGCGATTTTCGCAGAATTTTTTTCAAAAGCCGATTCCAAAGCAACTAATAGAGCTTTGCGATCGCAATCACTTCCAGAATCTGCCCCACGAAGTCTACTTTCATGATAAAGCACGAGGGACCTGCCAAAGTTAAACCATTTGGCCAGGAGAGCCCTTTTTTGAAGGCATGTGCTCGATTTCGTCGCCAAATTTTTTTGTCGAATTTTACGACATCTCATTTTTAAAAGTCGATTCCACAGCAGCTAATAGAGCTTTGCGATCGCAATCACTTCCAGAATGTGCAAAAGATATTCTAGTTTCATAACAGACCAGCAGGGACCTGCCAAAGTTAAACCATTTGGCCAGGAGAGCCCTTTTATGCAGACTTTTGCCAGATTTCGATACCCAAAATTTTTGCGATTTTCGCAGAATTTTTTTCAAAAGCCGATTCCAAAGCAACTAATAGAGCTTTGCGATCGCAATCACTTCCAGAATCTGCCCCACGAAGTCTACTTTCATGATAAAGCACGAGGGACCTGCCAAAGTTAAACCATTTGGCCAGGAGAGCCCTTTTTTGAAGGCATGTGCTCGATTTCGTCGCCAAATTTTTTTGTCGAATTTTACGACATCTCATTTTTAAAAGTCGATTCCACAGCAGCTAATAGAGCTTTGCGATCGCAATCACTTCCAGAATGTGCAAAAGATATTCTAGTTTCATAACAGACCAGCAGGGACCTGCCAAAGTTAAACCATTTGGCCAGGAGAGCCCTTTTATGCAGACTTTTGCCAGATTTCGATACCCAAAATTTTTGCGATTTTCGCAGAATTTTTTTCAAAAGCCGATTCCAAAGCAACTAATAGAGCTTTGCGATCGCAATCACTTCCAGAATCTGCCCCACGAAGTCTACTTTCATGATAAAGCACGAGGGACCTGCCAAAGTTAAACCATTTGGCCAGGAGAGCCCTTTTTTGAAGGCATGTGCTCGATTTCGTCGCCAAATTTTTTTGTCGAATTTTACGACATCTCATTTTTAAAAGTCGATTCCACAGCAGCTAATAGAGCTTTGCGATCGCAATCACTTCCAGAATGTGCAAAAGATATTCTAGTTTCATAACAGACCAGCAGGGACCTGCCAAAGTTAAACCATTTGGCCAGGAGAGCCCTTTTATGCAGACTTTTGCCAGATTTCGATACCCAAAATTTTTGCGATTTTCGCAGAATTTTTTTCAAAAGCCGATTCCAAAGCAACTAATAGAGCTTTGCGATCGCAATCACTTCCAGAATCTGCCCCACGAAGTCTACTTTCATGATAAAGCACGAGGGACCTGCCAAAGTTAAACCATTTGGCCAGGAGAGCCCTTTTTTGAAGGCATGTGCTCGATTTCGTCGCCAAATTTTTTTGTCGAATTTTACGACATCTCATTTTTAAAAGTCGATTCCACAGCAGCTAATAGAGCTTTGCGATCGCAATCACTTCCAGAATGTGCAAAAGATATTCTAGTTTCATAACAGACCAGCAGGGACCTGCCAAAGTTAAACCATTTGGCCAGGAGAGCCCTTTTATGCAGACTTTTGCCAGATTTCGATACCCAAAATTTTTGCGATTTTCGCAGAATTTTTTTCAAAAGCCGATTCCAAAGCAACTAATAGAGCTTTGCGATCGCAATCACTTCCAGAATCTGCCCCACGAAGTCTACTTTCATGATAAAGCACGAGGGACCTGCCAAAGTTAAACCATTTGGCCAGGAGAGCCCTTTTTTGAAGGCATGTGCTCGATTTCGTCGCCAAATTTTTTTGTCGAATTTTACGACATCTCATTTTTAAAAGTCGATTCCACAGCAGCTAATAGAGCTTTGCGATCGCAATCACTTCCAGAATGTGCAAAAGATATTCTAGTTTCATAACAGACCAGCAGGGACCTGCCAAAGTTAAACCATTTGGCCAGGAGAGCCCTTTTATGCAGACTTTTGCCAGATTTCGATACCCAAAATTTTTGCGATTTTCGCAGAATTTTTTTCAAAAGCCGATTCCAAAGCAACTAATAGAGCTTTGCGATCGCAATCACTTCCAGAATCTGCCCCACGAAGTCTACTTTCATGATAAAGCACGAGGGACCTGCCAAAGTTAAACCATTTGGCCAGGAGAGCCCTTTTTTGAAGGCATGTGCTCGATTTCGTCGCCAAATTTTTTTGTCGAATTTTACGACATCTCATTTTTAAAAGTCGATTCCACAGCAGCTAATAGAGCTTTGCGATCGCAATCACTTCCAGAATGTGCAAAAGATATTCTAGTTTCATAACAGACCAGCAGGGACCTGCCAAAGTTAAACCATTTGGCCAGGAGAGCCCTTTTATGCAGACTTTTGCCAGATTTCGATACCCAAAATTTTTGCGATTTTCGCAGAATTTTTTTCAAAAGCCGATTCCAAAGCAACTAATAGAGCTTTGCGATCGCAATCACTTCCAGAATCTGCCCCACGAAGTCTACTTTCATGATAAAGCACGAGGGACCTGCCAAAGTTAAACCATTTGGCCAGGAGAGCCCTTTTTTGAAGGCATGTGCTCGATTTCGTCGCCAAATTTTTTTGTCGAATTTTACGACATCTCATTTTTAAAAGTCGATTCCACAGCAGCTAATAGAGCTTTGCGATCGCAATCACTTCCAGAATGTGCAAAAGATATTCTAGTTTCATAACAGACCAGCAGGGACCTGCCAAAGTTAAACCATTTGGCCAGGAGAGCCCTTTTATGCAGACTTTTGCCAGATTTCGATACCCAAAATTTTTGCGATTTTCGCAGAATTTTTTTCAAAAGCCGATTCCAAAGCAACTAATAGAGCTTTGCGATCGCAATCACTTCCAGAATCTGCCCCACGAAGTCTACTTTCATGATAAAGCACGAGGGACCTGCCAAAGTTAAACCATTTGGCCAGGAGAGCCCTTTTTTGAAGGCATGTGCTCGATTTCGTCGCCAAATTTTTTTGTCGAATTTTACGACATCTCATTTTTAAAAGTCGATTCCACAGCAGCTAATAGAGCTTTGCGATCGCAATCACTTCCAGAATGTGCAAAAGATATTCTAGTTTCATAACAGACCAGCAGGGACCTGCCAAAGTTAAACCATTTGGCCAGGAGAGCCCTTTTATGCAGACTTTTGCCAGATTTCGATACCCAAAATTTTTGCGATTTTCGCAGAATTTTTTTCAAAAGCCGATTCCAAAGCAACTAATAGAGCTTTGCGATCGCAATCACTTCCAGAATCTGCCCCACGAAGTCTACTTTCATGATAAAGCACGAGGGACCTGCCAAAGTTAAACCATTTGGCCAGGAGAGCCCTTTTTTGAAGGCATGTGCTCGATTTCGTCGCCAAATTTTTTTGTCGAATTTTACGACATCTCATTTTTAAAAGTCGATTCCACAGCAGCTAATAGAGCTTTGCGATCGCAATCACTTCCAGAATGTGCAAAAGATATTCTAGTTTCATAACAGACCAGCAGGGACCTGCCAAAGTTAAACCATTTGGCCAGGAGAGCCCTTTTATGCAGACTTTTGCCAGATTTCGATACCCAAAATTTTTGCGATTTTCGCAGAATTTTTTTCAAAAGCCGATTCCAAAGCAACTAATAGAGCTTTGCGATCGCAATCACTTCCAGAATCTGCCCCACGAAGTCTACTTTCATGATAAAGCACGAGGGACCTGCCAAAGTTAAACCATTTGGCCAGGAGAGCCCTTTTTTGAAGGCATGTGCTCGATTTCGTCGCCAAATTTTTTTGTCGAATTTTACGACATCTCATTTTTAAAAGTCGATTCCACAGCAGCTAATAGAGCTTTGCGATCGCAATCACTTCCAGAATGTGCAAAAGATATTCTAGTTTCATAACAGACCAGCAGGGACCTGCCAAAGTTAAACCATTTGGCCAGGAGAGCCCTTTTATGCAGACTTTTGCCAGATTTCGATACCCAAAATTTTTGCGATTTTCGCAGAATTTTTTTCAAAAGCCGATTCCAAAGCAACTAATAGAGCTTTGCGATCGCAATCACTTCCAGAATCTGCCCCACGAAGTCTACTTTCATGATAAAGCACGAGGGACCTGCCAAAGTTAAACCATTTGGCCAGGAGAGCCCTTTTTTGAAGGCATGTGCTCGATTTCGTCGCCAAATTTTTTTGTCGAATTTTACGACATCTCATTTTTAAAAGTCGATTCCACAGCAGCTAATAGAGCTTTGCGATCGCAATCACTTCCAGAATGTGCAAAAGATATTCTAGTTTCATAACAGACCAGCAGGGACCTGCCAAAGTTAAACCATTTGGCCAGGAGAGCCCTTTTATGCAGACTTTTGCCAGATTTCGATACCCAAAATTTTTGCGATTTTCGCAGAATTTTTTTCAAAAGCCGATTCCAAAGCAACTAATAGAGCTTTGCGATCGCAATCACTTCCAGAATCTGCCCCACGAAGTCTACTTTCATGATAAAGCACGAGGGACCTGCCAAAGTTTAAACCATTTGGCCAGGAGAGCCCTTTTTTGAAGGCATGTGCTCGATTTCGTCGCCAAATTTTTTTGTCGAATTTTACGACATCTCATTTTTAAAAGTCGATTCCACAGCAGCTAATAGAGCTTTGCGATCGCAATCACTTCCAGAATGTGCAAAAGATATTCTAGTTTCATAACAGACCAGCAGGGACCTGCCAAAGTTAAACCATTTGGCCAGGAGAGCCCTTTTATGCAGACTTTTGCCAGATTTCGATACCCAAAATTTTTGCGATTTTCGCAGAATTTTTTTCAAAAGCCGATTCCAAAGCAACTAATAGAGCTTTGCGATCGCAATCACTTCCAGAATCTGCCCCACGAAGTCTACTTTCATGATAAAGCACGAGGGACCTGCCAAAGTTAAACCATTTGGCCAGGAGAGCCCTTTTTTGAAGGCATGTGCTCGATTTCGTCGCCAAATTTTTTTGTCGAATTTTACGACATCTCATTTTTAAAAGTCGATTCCACAGCAGCTAATAGAGCTTTGCGATCGCAATCACTTCCAGAATGTGCAAAAGATATTCTAGTTTCATAACAGACCAGCAGGGACCTGCCAAAGTTAAACCATTTGGCCAGGAGAGCCCTTTTATGCAGACTTTTGCCAGATTTCGATACCCAAAATTTTTGCGATTTTCGCAGAATTTTTTTCAAAAGCCGATTCCAAAGCAACTAATAGAGCTTTGCGATCGCAATCACTTCCAGAATCTGCCCCACGAAGTCTACTTTCATGATAAAGCACGAGGGACCTGCCAAAGTTAAACCATTTGGCCAGGAGAGCCCTTTTTTGAAGGCATGTGCTCGATTTCGTCGCCAAATTTTTTTGTCGAATTTTACGACATCTCATTTTTAAAAGTCGATTCCACAGCAGCTAATAGAGCTTTGCGATCGCAATCACTTCCAGAATGTGCAAAAGATATTCTAGTTTCATAACAGACCAGCAGGGACCTGCCAAAGTTAAACCATTTGGCCAGGAGAGCCCTTTTATGCAGACTTTTGCCAGATTTCGATACCCAAAATTTTTGCGATTTTCGCAGAATTTTTTTCAAAAGCCGATTCCAAAGCAACTAATAGAGCTTTGCGATCGCAATCACTTCCAGAATCTGCCCCACGAAGTCTACTTTCATGATAAAGCACGAGGGACCTGCCAAAGTTAAACCATTTGGCCAGGAGAGCCCTTTTTTGAAGGCATGTGCTCGATTTCGTCGCCAAATTTTTTTGTCGAATTTTACGACATCTCATTTTTAAAAGTCGATTCCACAGCAGCTAATAGAGCTTTGCGATCGCAATCACTTCCAGAATGTGCAAAAGATATTCTAGTTTCATAACAGACCAGCAGGGACCTGCCAAAGTTAAACCATTTGGCCAGGAGAGCCCTTTTATGCAGACTTTTGCCAGATTTCGATACCCAAAATTTTTGCGATTTTCGCAGAATTTTTTTCAAAAGCCGATTCCAAAGCAACTAATAGAGCTTTGCGATCGCAATCACTTCCAGAATCTGCCCCACGAAGTCTACTTTCATGATAAAGCACGAGGGACCTGCCAAAGTTAAACCATTTGGCCAGGAGAGCCCTTTTTTGAAGGCATGTGCTCGATTTCGTCGCCAAATTTTTTTGTCGAATTTTACGACATCTCATTTTTAAAAGTCGATTCCACAGCAGCTAATAGAGCTTTGCGATCGCAATCACTTCCAGAATGTGCAAAAGATATTCTAGTTTCATAACAGACCAGCAGGGACCTGCCAAAGTTAAACCATTTGGCCAGGAGAGCCCTTTTATGCAGACTTTTGCCAGATTTCGATACCCAAAATTTTTGCGATTTTCGCAGAATTTTTTTCAAAAGCCGATTCCAAAGCAACTAATAGAGCTTTGCGATCGCAATCACTTCCAGAATCTGCCCCACGAAGTCTACTTTCATGATAAAGCACGAGGGACCTGCCAAAGTTAAACCATTTGGCCAGGAGAGCCCTTTTTTGAAGGCATGTGCTCGATTTCGTCGCCAAATTTTTTTGTCGAATTTTACGACATCTCATTTTTAAAAGTCGATTCCACAGCAGCTAATAGAGCTTTGCGATCGCAATCACTTCCAGAATGTGCAAAAGATATTCTAGTTTCATAACAGACCAGCAGGGACCTGCCAAAGTTAAACCATTTGGCCAGGAGAGCCCTTTTATGCAGACTTTTGCCAGATTTCGATACCCAAAATTTTTGCGATTTTCGCAGAATTTTTTTCAAAAGCCGATTCCAAAGCAACTAATAGAGCTTTGCGATCGCAATCACTTCCAGAATCTGCCCCACGAAGTCTACTTTCATGATAAAGCACGAGGGACCTGCCAAAGTTAAACCATTTGGCCAGGAGAGCCCTTTTTTGAAGGCATGTGCTCGATTTCGTCGCCAAATTTTTTTGTCGAATTTTACGACATCTCATTTTTAAAAGTCGATTCCACAGCAGCTAATAGAGCTTTGCGATCGCAATCACTTCCAGAATGTGCAAAAGATATTCTAGTTTCATAACAGACCAGCAGGGACCTGCCAAAGTTAAACCATTTGGCCAGGAGAGCCCTTTTATGCAGACTTTTGCCAGATTTCGATACCCAAAATTTTTGCGATTTTCGCAGAATTTTTTTCAAAAGCCGATTCCAAAGCAACTAATAGAGCTTTGCGATCGCAATCACTTCCAGAATCTGCCCCACGAAGTCTACTTTCATGATAAAGCACGAGGGACCTGCCAAAGTTAAACCATTTGGCCAGGAGAGCCCTTTTTTGAAGGCATGTGCTCGATTTCGTCGCCAAATTTTTTTGTCGAATTTTACGACATCTCATTTTTAAAAGTCGATTCCACAGCAGCTAATAGAGCTTTGCGATCGCAATCACTTCCAGAATGTGCAAAAGATATTCTAGTTTCATAACAGACCAGCAGGGACCTGCCAAAGTTAAACCATTTGGCCAGGAGAGCCCTTTTATGCAGACTTTTGCCAGATTTCGATACCCAAAATTTTTGCGATTTTCGCAGAATTTTTTTCAAAAGCCGATTCCAAAGCAACTAATAGAGCTTTGCGATCGCAATCACTTCCAGAATCTGCCCCACGAAGTCTACTTTCATGATAAAGCACGAGGGACCTGCCAAAGTTAAACCATTTGGCCAGGAGAGCCCTTTTTTGAAGGCATGTGCTCGATTTCGTCGCCAAATTTTTTTGTCGAATTTTACGACATCTCATTTTTAAAAGTCGATTCCACAGCAGCTAATAGAGCTTTGCGATCGCAATCACTTCCAGAATGTGCAAAAGATATTCTAGTTTCATAACAGACCAGCAGGGACCTGCCAAAGTTAAACCATTTGGCCAGGAGAGCCCTTTTATGCAGACTTTTGCCAGATTTCGATACCCAAAATTTTTGCGATTTTCGCAGAATTTTTTTCAAAAGCCGATTCCAAAGCAACTAATAGAGCTTTGCGATCGCAATCACTTCCAGAATCTGCCCCACGAAGTCTACTTTCATGATAAAGCACGAGGGACCTGCCAAAGTTAAACCATTTGGCCAGGAGAGCCCTTTTTTGAAGGCATGTGCTCGATTTCGTCGCCAAATTTTTTTGTCGAATTTTACGACATCTCATTTTTAAAAGTCGATTCCACAGCAGCTAATAGAGCTTTGCGATCGCAATCACTTCCAGAATGTGCAAAAGATATTCTAGTTTCATAACAGACCAGCAGGGACCTGCCAAAGTTAAACCATTTGGCCAGGAGAGCCCTTTTATGCAGACTTTTGCCAGATTTCGATACCCAAAATTTTTGCGATTTTCGCAGAATTTTTTTCAAAAGCCGATTCCAAAGCAACTAATAGAGCTTTGCGATCGCAATCACTTCCAGAATCTGCCCCACGAAGTCTACTTTCATGATAAAGCACGAGGGACCTGCCAAAGTTAAACCATTTGGCCAGGAGAGCCCTTTTTTGAAGGCATGTGCTCGATTTCGTCGCCAAATTTTTTTGTCGAATTTTACGACATCTCATTTTTAAAAGTCGATTCCACAGCAGCTAATAGAGCTTTGCGATCGCAATCACTTCCAGAATGTGCAAAAGATATTCTAGTTTCATAACAGACCAGCAGGGACCTGCCAAAGTTAAACCATTTGGCCAGGAGAGCCCTTTTATGCAGACTTTTGCCAGATTTCGATACCCAAAATTTTTGCGATTTTCGCAGAATTTTTTTCAAAAGCCGATTCCAAAGCAACTAATAGAGCTTTGCGATCGCAATCACTTCCAGAATCTGCCCCACGAAGTCTACTTTCATGATAAAGCACGAGGGACCTGCCAAAGTTAAACCATTTGGCCAGGAGAGCCCTTTTTTGAAGGCATGTGCTCGATTTCGTCGCCAAATTTTTTTGTCGAATTTTACGACATCTCATTTTTAAAAGTCGATTCCACAGCAGCTAATAGAGCTTTGCGATCGCAATCACTTCCAGAATGTGCAAAAGATATTCTAGTTTCATAACAGACCAGCAGGGACCTGCCAAAGTTAAACCATTTGGCCAGGAGAGCCCTTTTATGCAGACTTTTGCCAGATTTCGATACCCAAAATTTTTGCGATTTTCGCAGAATTTTTTTCAAAAGCCGATTCCAAAGCAACTAATAGAGCTTTGCGATCGCAATCACTTCCAGAATCTGCCCCACGAAGTCTACTTTCATGATAAAGCACGAGGGACCTGCCAAAGTTAAACCATTTGGCCAGGAGAGCCCTTTTTTGAAGGCATGTGCTCGATTTCGTCGCCAAATTTTTTTGTCGAATTTTACGACATCTCATTTTTAAAAGTCGATTCCACAGCAGCTAATAGAGCTTTGCGATCGCAATCACTTCCAGAATGTGCAAAAGATATTCTAGTTTCATAACAGACCAGCAGGGACCTGCCAAAGTTAAACCATTTGGCCAGGAGAGCCCTTTTATGCAGACTTTTGCCAGATTTCGATACCCAAAATTTTTGCGATTTTCGCAGAATTTTTTTCAAAAGCCGATTCCAAAGCAACTAATAGAGCTTTGCGATCGCAATCACTTCCAGAATCTGCCCCACGAAGTCTACTTTCATGATAAAGCACGAGGGACCTGCCAAAGTTAAACCATTTGGCCAGGAGAGCCCTTTTTTGAAGGCATGTGCTCGATTTCGTCGCCAAATTTTTTTGTCGAATTTTACGACATCTCATTTTTAAAAGTCGATTCCACAGCAGCTAATAGAGCTTTGCGATCGCAATCACTTCCAGAATGTGCAAAAGATATTCTAGTTTCATAACAGACCAGCAGGGACCTGCCAAAGTTAAACCATTTGGCCAGGAGAGCCCTTTTATGCAGACTTTTGCCAGATTTCGATACCCAAAATTTTTGCGATTTTCGCAGAATTTTTTTCAAAAGCCGATTCCAAAGCAACTAATAGAGCTTTGCGATCGCAATCACTTCCAGAATCTGCCCCACGAAGTCTACTTTCATGATAAAGCACGAGGGACCTGCCAAAGTTAAACCATTTGGCCAGGAGAGCCCTTTTTTGAAGGCATGTGCTCGATTTCGTCGCCAAATTTTTTTGTCGAATTTTACGACATCTCATTTTTAAAAGTCGATTCCACAGCAGCTAATAGAGCTTTGCGATCGCAATCACTTCCAGAATGTGCAAAAGATATTCTAGTTTCATAACAGACCAGCAGGGACCTGCCAAAGTTAAACCATTTGGCCAGGAGAGCCCTTTTATGCAGACTTTTGCCAGATTTCGATACCCAAAATTTTTGCGATTTTCGCAGAATTTTTTTCAAAAGCCGATTCCAAAGCAACTAATAGAGCTTTGCGATCGCAATCACTTCCAGAATCTGCCCCACGAAGTCTACTTTCATGATAAAGCACGAGGGACCTGCCAAAGTTAAACCATTTGGCCAGGAGAGCCCTTTTTTGAAGGCATGTGCTCGATTTCGTCGCCAAATTTTTTTGTCGAATTTTACGACATCTCATTTTTAAAAGTCGATTCCACAGCAGCTAATAGAGCTTTGCGATCGCAATCACTTCCAGAATGTGCAAAAGATATTCTAGTTTCATAACAGACCAGCAGGGACCTGCCAAAGTTAAACCATTTGGCCAGGAGAGCCCTTTTATGCAGACTTTTGCCAGATTTCGATACCCAAAATTTTTGCGATTTTCGCAGAATTTTTTTCAAAAGCCGATTCCAAAGCAACTAATAGAGCTTTGCGATCGCAATCACTTCCAGAATCTGCCCCACGAAGTCTACTTTCATGATAAAGCACGAGGGACCTGCCAAAGTTAAACCATTTGGCCAGGAGAGCCCTTTTTTGAAGGCATGTGCTCGATTTCGTCGCCAAATTTTTTTGTCGAATTTTACGACATCTCATTTTTAAAAGTCGATTCCACAGCAGCTAATAGAGCTTTGCGATCGCAATCACTTCCAGAATGTGCAAAAGATATTCTAGTTTCATAACAGACCAGCAGGGACCTGCCAAAGTTAAACCATTTGGCCAGGAGAGCCCTTTTATGCAGACTTTTGCCAGATTTCGATACCCAAAATTTTTGCGATTTTCGCAGAATTTTTTTCAAAAGCCGATTCCAAAGCAACTAATAGAGCTTTGCGATCGCAATCACTTCCAGAATCTGCCCCACGAAGTCTACTTTCATGATAAAGCACGAGGGACCTGCCAAAGTTAAACCATTTGGCCAGGAGAGCCCTTTTTTGAAGGCATGTGCTCGATTTCGTCGCCAAATTTTTTTGTCGAATTTTACGACATCTCATTTTTAAAAGTCGATTCCACAGCAGCTAATAGAGCTTTGCGATCGCAATCACTTCCAGAATGTGCAAAAGATATTCTAGTTTCATAACAGACCAGCAGGGACCTGCCAAAGTTAAACCATTTGGCCAGGAGAGCCCTTTTATGCAGACTTTTGCCAGATTTCGATACCCAAAATTTTTGCGATTTTCGCAGAATTTTTTTCAAAAGCCGATTCCAAAGCAACTAATAGAGCTTTGCGATCGCAATCACTTCCAGAATCTGCCCCACGAAGTCTACTTTCATGATAAAGCACGAGGGACCTGCCAAAGTTAAACCATTTGGCCAGGAGAGCCCTTTTTTGAAGGCATGTGCTCGATTTCGTCGCCAAATTTTTTTGTCGAATTTTACGACATCTCATTTTTAAAAGTCGATTCCACAGCAGCTAATAGAGCTTTGCGATCGCAATCACTTCCAGAATGTGCAAAAGATATTCTAGTTTCATAACAGACCAGCAGGGACCTGCCAAAGTTAAACCATTTGGCCAGGAGAGCCCTTTTATGCAGACTTTTGCCAGATTTCGATACCCAAAATTTTTGCGATTTTCGCAGAATTTTTTTCAAAAGCCGATTCCAAAGCAACTAATAGAGCTTTGCGATCGCAATCACTTCCAGAATCTGCCCCACGAAGTCTACTTTCATGATAAAGCACGAGGGACCTGCCAAAGTTAAACCATTTGGCCAGGAGAGCCCTTTTTTGAAGGCATGTGCTCGATTTCGTCGCCAAATTTTTTTGTCGAATTTTACGACATCTCATTTTTAAAAGTCGATTCCACAGCAGCTAATAGAGCTTTGCGATCGCAATCACTTCCAGAATGTGCAAAAGATATTCTAGTTTCATAACAGACCAGCAGGGACCTGCCAAAGTTAAACCATTTGGCCAGGAGAGCCCTTTTATGCAGACTTTTGCCAGATTTCGATACCCAAAATTTTTGCGATTTTCGCAGAATTTTTTTCAAAAGCCGATTCCAAAGCAACTAATAGAGCTTTGCGATCGCAATCACTTCCAGAATCTGCCCCACGAAGTCTACTTTCATGATAAAGCACGAGGGACCTGCCAAAGTTAAACCATTTGGCCAGGAGAGCCCTTTTTTGAAGGCATGTGCTCGATTTCGTCGCCAAATTTTTTTGTCGAATTTTACGACATCTCATTTTTAAAAGTCGATTCCACAGCAGCTAATAGAGCTTTGCGATCGCAATCACTTCCAGAATGTGCAAAAGATATTCTAGTTTCATAACAGACCAGCAGGGACCTGCCAAAGTTAAACCATTTGGCCAGGAGAGCCCTTTTATGCAGACTTTTGCCAGATTTCGATACCCAAAATTTTTGCGATTTTCGCAGAATTTTTTTCAAAAGCCGATTCCAAAGCAACTAATAGAGCTTTGCGATCGCAATCACTTCCAGAATCTGCCCCACGAAGTCTACTTTCATGATAAAGCACGAGGGACCTGCCAAAGTTAAACCATTTGGCCAGGAGAGCCCTTTTTTGAAGGCATGTGCTCGATTTCGTCGCCAAATTTTTTTGTCGAATTTTACGACATCTCATTTTTAAAAGTCGATTCCACAGCAGCTAATAGAGCTTTGCGATCGCAATCACTTCCAGAATGTGCAAAAGATATTCTAGTTTCATAACAGACCAGCAGGGACCTGCCAAAGTTAAACCATTTGGCCAGGAGAGCCCTTTTATGCAGACTTTTGCCAGATTTCGATACCCAAAATTTTTGCGATTTTCGCAGAATTTTTTTCAAAAGCCGATTCCAAAGCAACTAATAGAGCTTTGCGATCGCAATCACTTCCAGAATCTGCCCCACGAAGTCTACTTTCATGATAAAGCACGAGGGACCTGCCAAAGTTAAACCATTTGGCCAGGAGAGCCCTTTTTTGAAGGCATGTGCTCGATTTCGTCGCCAAATTTTTTTGTCGAATTTTACGACATCTCATTTTTAAAAGTCGATTCCACAGCAGCTAATAGAGCTTTGCGATCGCAATCACTACCAGAATGTGCAAAAGATATTCTAGTTTCATAACAGACCAGCAGGGACCTGCCAAAGTTAAACCATTTGGCCAGGAGAGCCCTTTTATGCAGACTTTTGCCAGATTTCGATACCCAAAATTTTTGCGATTTTCGCAGAATTTTTTTCAAAAGCCGATTCCAAAGCAACTAATAGAGCTTTGCGATCGCAATCACTTCCAGAATCTGCCCCACGAAGTCTACTTTCATGATAAAGCACGAGGGACCTGCCAAAGTTAAACCATTTGGCCAGGAGAGCCCTTTTTTGAAGGCATGTGCTCGATTTCGTCGCCAAATTTTTTTGTCGAATTTTACGACATCTCATTTTTAAAAGTCGATTCCACAGCAGCTAATAGAGCTTTGCGATCGCAATCACTTCCAGAATGTGCAAAAGATATTCTAGTTTCATAACAGACCAGCAGGGACCTGCCAAAGTTAAACCATTTGGCCAGGAGAGCCCTTTTATGCAGACTTTTGCCAGATTTCGATACCCAAAATTTTTGCGATTTTCGCAGAATTTTTTTCAAAAGCCGATTCCAAAGCAACTAATAGAGCTTTGCGATCGCAATCACTTCCAGAATCTGCCCCACGAAGTCTACTTTCATGATAAAGCACGAGGGACCTGCCAAAGTTAAACCATTTGGCCAGGAGAGCCCTTTTTTGAAGGCATGTGCTCGATTTCGTCGCCAAATTTTTTTGTCGAATTTTACGACATCTCATTTTTAAAAGTCGATTCCACAGCAGCTAATAGAGCTTTGCGATCGCAATCACTTCCAGAATGTGCAAAAGATATTCTAGTTTCATAACAGACCAGACAGGGACCTGCCAAAGTTAAACCATTTGGCCAGGAGAGCCCTTTTATGCAGACTTTTGCCAGATTTCGATACCCAAAATTTTTGCGATTTTCGCAGAATTTTTTTCAAAAGCCGATTCCAAAGCAACTAATAGAGCTTTGCGATCGCAATCACTTCCAGAATCTGCCCCACGAAGTCTACTTTCATGATAAAGCACGAGGGACCTGCCAAAGTTAAACCATTTGGCCAGGAGAGCCCTTTTTTGAAGGCATGTGCTCGATTTCGTCGCCAAATTTTTTTGTCGAATTTTACGACATCTCATTTTTAAAAGTCGATTCCACAGCAGCTAATAGAGCTTTGCGATCGCAATCACTTCCAGAATGTGCAAAAGATATTCTAGTTTCATAACAGACCAGCAGGGACCTGCCAAAGTTAAACCATTTGGCCAGGAGAGCCCTTTTATGCAGACTTTTGCCAGATTTCGATACCCAAAATTTTTGCGATTTTCGCAGAATTTTTTTCAAAAGCCGATTCCAAAGCAACTAATAGAGCTTTGCGATCGCAATCACTTCCAGAATCTGCCCCACGAAGTCTACTTTCATGATAAAGCACGAGGGACCTGCCAAAGTTAAACCATTTGGCCAGGAGAGCCCTTTTTTGAAGGCATGTGCTCGATTTCGTCGCCAAATTTTTTTGTCGAATTTTACGACATCTCATTTTTAAAAGTCGATTCCACAGCAGCTAATAGAGCTTTGCGATCGCAATCACTTCCAGAATGTGCAAAAGATATTCTAGTTTCATAACAGACCAGCAGGGACCTGCCAAAGTTAAACCATTTGGCCAGGAGAGCCCTTTTATGCAGACTTTTGCCAGATTTCGATACCCAAAATTTTTGCGATTTTCGCAGAATTTTTTTCAAAAGCCGATTCCAAAGCAACTAATAGAGCTTTGCGATCGCAATCACTTCCAGAATCTGCCCCACGAAGTCTACTTTCATGATAAAGCACGAGGGACCTGCCAAAGTTAAACCATTTGGCCAGGAGAGCCCTTTTTTGAAGGCATGTGCTCGATTTCGTCGCCAAATTTTTTTGTCGAATTTTACGACATCTCATTTTTAAAAGTCGATTCCACAGCAGCTAATAGAGCTTTGCGATCGCAATCACTTCCAGAATGTGCAAAAGATATTCTAGTTTCATAACAGACCAGCAGGGACCTGCCAAAGTTAAACCATTTGGCCAGGAGAGCCCTTTTATGCAGACTTTTGCCAGATTTCGATACCCAAAATTTTTGCGATTTTCGCAGAATTTTTTTCAAAAGCCGATTCCAAAGCAACTAATAGAGCTTTGCGATCGCAATCACTTCCAGAATCTGCCCCACGAAGTCTACTTTCATGATAAAGCACGAGGGACCTGCCAAAGTTAAACCATTTGGCCAGGAGAGCCCTTTTTTGAAGGCATGTGCTCGATTTCGTCGCCAAATTTTTTTGTCGAATTTTACGACATCTCATTTTTAAAAGTCGATTCCACAGCAGCTAATAGAGCTTTGCGATCGCAATCACTTCCAGAATGTGCAAAAGATATTCTAGTTTCATAACAGACCAGCAGGGACCTGCCAAAGTTAAACCATTTGGCCAGGAGAGCCCTTTTATGCAGACTTTTGCCAGATTTCGATACCCAAAATTTTTGCGATTTTCGCAGAATTTTTTTCAAAAGCCGATTCCAAAGCAACTAATAGAGCTTTGCGATCGCAATCACTTCCAGAATCTGCCCCACGAAGTCTACTTTCATGATAAAGCACGAGGGACCTGCCAAAGTTAAACCATTTGGCCAGGAGAGCCCTTTTTTGAAGGCATGTGCTCGATTTCGTCGCCAAATTTTTTTGTCGAATTTTACGACATCTCATTTTTAAAAGTCGATTCCACAGCAGCTAATAGAGCTTTGCGATCGCAATCACTTCCAGAATGTGCAAAAGATATTCTAGTTTCATAACAGACCAGCAGGGACCTGCCAAAGTTAAACCATTTGGCCAGGAGAGCCCTTTTATGCAGACTTTTGCCAGATTTCGATACCCAAAATTTTTGCGATTTTCGCAGAATTTTTTTCAAAAGCCGATTCCAAAGCAACTAATAGAGCTTTGCGATCGCAATCACTTCCAGAATCTGCCCCACGAAGTCTACTTTCATGATAAAGCACGAGGGACCTGCCAAAGTTAAACCATTTGGCCAGGAGAGCCCTTTTTTGAAGGCATGTGCTCGATTTCGTCGCCAAATTTTTTTGTCGAATTTTACGACATCTCATTTTTAAAAGTCGATTCCACAGCAGCTAATAGAGCTTTGCGATCGCAATCACTTCCAGAATGTGCAAAAGATATTCTAGTTTCATAACAGACCAGCAGGGACCTGCCAAAGTTAAACCATTTGGCCAGGAGAGCCCTTTTATGCAGACTTTTGCCAGATTTCGATACCCAAAATTTTTGCGATTTTCGCAGAATTTTTTTCAAAAGCCGATTCCAAAGCAACTAATAGAGCTTTGCGATCGCAATCACTTCCAGAATCTGCCCCACGAAGTCTACTTTCATGATAAAGCACGAGGGACCTGCCAAAGTTAAACCATTTGGCCAGGAGAGCCCTTTTTTGAAGGCATGTGCTCGATTTCGTCGCCAAATTTTTTTGTCGAATTTTACGACATCTCATTTTTAAAAGTCGATTCCACAGCAGCTAATAGAGCTTTGCGATCGCAATCACTTCCAGAATGTGCAAAAGATATTCTAGTTTCATAACAGACCAGCAGGGACCTGCCAAAGTTAAACCATTTGGCCAGGAGAGCCCTTTTATGCAGACTTTTGCCAGATTTCGATACCCAAAATTTTTGCGATTTTCGCAGAATTTTTTTCAAAAGCCGATTCCAAAGCAACTAATAGAGCTTTGCGATCGCAATCACTTCCAGAATCTGCCCCACGAAGTCTACTTTCATGATAAAGCACGAGGGACCTGCCAAAGTTAAACCATTTGGCCAGGAGAGCCCTTTTTTGAAGGCATGTGCTCGATTTCGTCGCCAAATTTTTTTGTCGAATTTTACGACATCTCATTTTTAAAAGTCGATTCCACAGCAGCTAATAGAGCTTTGCGATCGCAATCACTTCCAGAATGTGCAAAAGATATTCTAGTTTCATAACAGACCAGCAGGGACCTGCCAAAGTTAAACCATTTGGCCAGGAGAGCCCTTTTATGCAGACTTTTGCCAGATTTCGATACCCAAAATTTTTGCGATTTTCGCAGAATTTTTTTCAAAAGCCGATTCCAAAGCAACTAATAGAGCTTTGCGATCGCAATCACTTCCAGAATCTGCCCCACGAAGTCTACTTTCATGATAAAGCACGAGGGACCTGCCAAAGTTAAACCATTTGGCCAGGAGAGCCCTTTTTTGAAGGCATGTGCTCGATTTCGTCGCCAAATTTTTTTGTCGAATTTTACGACATCTCATTTTTAAAAGTCGATTCCACAGCAGCTAATAGAGCTTTGCGATCGCAATCACTTCCAGAATGTGCAAAAGATATTCTAGTTTCATAACAGACCAGCAGGGACCTGCCAAAGTTAAACCATTTGGCCAGGAGAGCCCTTTTATGCAGACTTTTGCCAGATTTCGATACCCAAAATTTTTGCGATTTTCGCAGAATTTTTTTCAAAAGCCGATTCCAAAGCAACTAATAGAGCTTTGCGATCGCAATCACTTCCAGAATCTGCCCCACGAAGTCTACTTTCATGATAAAGCACGAGGGACCTGCCAAAGTTAAACCATTTGGCCAGGAGAGCCCTTTTTTGAAGGCATGTGCTCGATTTCGTCGCCAAATTTTTTTGTCGAATTTTACGACATCTCATTTTTAAAAGTCGATTCCACAGCAGCTAATAGAGCTTTGCGATCGCAATCACTTCCAGAATGTGCAAAAGATATTCTAGTTTCATAACAGACCAGCAGGGACCTGCCAAAGTTAAACCATTTGGCCAGGAGAGCCCTTTTATGCAGACTTTTGCCAGATTTCGATACCCAAAATTTTTGCGATTTTCGCAGAATTTTTTTCAAAAGCCGATTCCAAAGCAACTAATAGAGCTTTGCGATCGCAATCACTTCCAGAATCTGCCCCACGAAGTCTACTTTCATGATAAAGCACGAGGGACCTGCCAAAGTTAAACCATTTGGCCAGGAGAGCCCTTTTTTGAAGGCATGTGCTCGATTTCGTCGCCAAATTTTTTTGTCGAATTTTACGACATCTCATTTTTAAAAGTCGATTCCACAGCAGCTAATAGAGCTTTGCGATCGCAATCACTTCCAGAATGTGCAAAAGATATTCTAGTTTCATAACAGACCAGCAGGGACCTGCCAAAGTTAAACCATTTGGCCAGGAGAGCCCTTTTATGCAGACTTTTGCCAGATTTCGATACCCAAAATTTTTGCGATTTTCGCAGAATTTTTTTCAAAAGCCGATTCCAAAGCAACTAATAGAGCTTTGCGATCGCAATCACTTCCAGAATCTGCCCCACGAAGTCTACTTTCATGATAAAGCACGAGGGACCTGCCAAAGTTAAACCATTTGGCCAGGAGAGCCCTTTTTTGAAGGCATGTGCTCGATTTCGTCGCCAAATTTTTTTGTCGAATTTTACGACATCTCATTTTTAAAAGTCGATTCCACAGCAGCTAATAGAGCTTTGCGATCGCAATCACTTCCAGAATGTGCAAAAGATATTCTAGTTTCATAACAGACCAGCAGGGACCTGCCAAAGTTAAACCATTTGGCCAGGAGAGCCCTTTTATGCAGACTTTTGCCAGATTTCGATACCCAAAATTTTTGCGATTTTCGCAGAATTTTTTTCAAAAGCCGATTCCAAAGCAACTAATAGAGCTTTGCGATCGCAATCACTTCCAGAATCTGCCCCACGAAGTCTACTTTCATGATAAAGCACGAGGGACCTGCCAAAGTTAAACCATTTGGCCAGGAGAGCCCTTTTTTGAAGGCATGTGCTCGATTTCGTCGCCAAATTTTTTTGTCGAATTTTACGACATCTCATTTTTAAAAGTCGATTCCACAGCAGCTAATAGAGCTTTGCGATCGCAATCACTTCCAGAATGTGCAAAAGATATTCTAGTTTCATAACAGACCAGCAGGGACCTGCCAAAGTTAAACCATTTGGCCAGGAGAGCCCTTTTATGCAGACTTTTGCCAGATTTCGATACCCAAAATTTTTGCGATTTTCGCAGAATTTTTTTCAAAAGCCGATTCCAAAGCAACTAATAGAGCTTTGCGATCGCAATCACTTCCAGAATCTGCCCCACGAAGTCTACTTTCATGATAAAGCACGAGGGACCTGCCAAAGTTAAACCATTTGGCCAGGAGAGCCCTTTTTTGAAGGCATGTGCTCGATTTCGTCGCCAAATTTTTTTGTCGAATTTTACGACATCTCATTTTTAAAAGTCGATTCCACAGCAGCTAATAGAGCTTTGCGATCGCAATCACTTCCAGAATGTGCAAAAGATATTCTAGTTTCATAACAGACCAGCAGGGACCTGCCAAAGTTAAACCATTTGGCCAGGAGAGCCCTTTTATGCAGACTTTTGCCAGATTTCGATACCCAAAATTTTTGCGATTTTCGCAGAATTTTTTTCAAAAGCCGATTCCAAAGCAACTAATAGAGCTTTGCGATCGCAATCACTTCCAGAATCTGCCCCACGAAGTCTACTTTCATGATAAAGCACGAGGGACCTGCCAAAGTTAAACCATTTGGCCAGGAGAGCCCTTTTTTGAAGGCATGTGCTCGATTTCGTCGCCAAATTTTTTTGTCGAATTTTACGACATCTCATTTTTAAAAGTCGATTCCACAGCAGCTAATAGAGCTTTGCGATCGCAATCACTTCCAGAATGTGCAAAAGATATTCTAGTTTCATAACAGACCAGCAGGGACCTGCCAAAGTTAAACCATTTGGCCAGGAGAGCCCTTTTATGCAGACTTTTGCCAGATTTCGATACCCAAAATTTTTGCGATTTTCGCAGAATTTTTTTCAAAAGCCGATTCCAAAGCAACTAATAGAGCTTTGCGATCGCAATCACTTCCAGAATCTGCCCCACGAAGTCTACTTTCATGATAAAGCACGAGGGACCTGCCAAAGTTAAACCATTTGGCCAGGAGAGCCCTTTTTTGAAGGCATGTGCTCGATTTCGTCGCCAAATTTTTTTGTCGAATTTTACGACATCTCATTTTTAAAAGTCGATTCCACAGCAGCTAATAGAGCTTTGCGATCGCAATCACTTCCAGAATGTGCAAAAGATATTCTAGTTTCATAACAGACCAGCAGGGACCTGCCAAAGTTAAACCATTTGGCCAGGAGAGCCCTTTTATGCAGACTTTTGCCAGATTTCGATACCCAAAATTTTTGCGATTTTCGCAGAATTTTTTTCAAAAGCCGATTCCAAAGCAACTAATAGAGCTTTGCGATCGCAATCACTTCCAGAATCTGCCCCACGAAGTCTACTTTCATGATAAAGCACGAGGGACCTGCCAAAGTTAAACCATTTGGCCAGGAGAGCCCTTTTTTGAAGGCATGTGCTCGATTTCGTCGCCAAATTTTTTTGTCGAATTTTACGACATCTCATTTTTAAAAGTCGATTCCACAGCAGCTAATAGAGCTTTGCGATCGCAATCACTTCCAGAATGTGCAAAAGATATTCTAGTTTCATAACAGACCAGCAGGGACCTGCCAAAGTTAAACCATTTGGCCAGGAGAGCCCTTTTATGCAGACTTTTGCCAGATTTCGATACCCAAAATTTTTGCGATTTTCGCAGAATTTTTTTCAAAAGCCGATTCCAAAGCAACTAATAGAGCTTTGCGATCGCAATCACTTCCAGAATCTGCCCCACGAAGTCTACTTTCATGATAAAGCACGAGGGACCTGCCAAAGTTAAACCATTTGGCCAGGAGAGCCCTTTTTTGAAGGCATGTGCTCGATTTCGTCGCCAAATTTTTTTGTCGAATTTTACGACATCTCATTTTTAAAAGTCGATTCCACAGCAGCTAATAGAGCTTTGCGATCGCAATCACTTCCAGAATGTGCAAAAGATATTCTAGTTTCATAACAGACCAGCAGGGACCTGCCAAAGTTAAACCATTTGGCCAGGAGAGCCCTTTTATGCAGACTTTTGCCAGATTTCGATACCCAAAATTTTTGCGATTTTCGCAGAATTTTTTTCAAAAGCCGATTCCAAAGCAACTAATAGAGCTTTGCGATCGCAATCACTTCCAGAATCTGCCCCACGAAGTCTACTTTCATGATAAAGCACGAGGGACCTGCCAAAGTTAAACCATTTGGCCAGGAGAGCCCTTTTTTGAAGGCATGTGCTCGATTTCGTCGCCAAATTTTTTTGTCGAATTTTACGACATCTCATTTTTAAAAGTCGATTCCACAGCAGCTAATAGAGCTTTGCGATCGCAATCACTTCCAGAATGTGCAAAAGATATTCTAGTTTCATAACAGACCAGCAGGGACCTGCCAAAGTTAAACCATTTGGCCAGGAGAGCCCTTTTATGCAGACTTTTGCCAGATTTCGATACCCAAAATTTTTGCGATTTTCGCAGAATTTTTTTCAAAAGCCGATTCCAAAGCAACTAATAGAGCTTTGCGATCGCAATCACTTCCAGAATCTGCCCCACGAAGTCTACTTTCATGATAAAGCACGAGGGACCTGCCAAAGTTAAACCATTTGGCCAGGAGAGCCCTTTTTTGAAGGCATGTGCTCGATTTCGTCGCCAAATTTTTTTGTCGAATTTTACGACATCTCATTTTTAAAAGTCGATTCCACAGCAGCTAATAGAGCTTTGCGATCGCAATCACTTCCAGAATGTGCAAAAGATATTCTAGTTTCATAACAGACCAGCAGGGACCTGCCAAAGTTAAACCATTTGGCCAGGAGAGCCCTTTTATGCAGACTTTTGCCAGATTTCGATACCCAAAATTTTTGCGATTTTCGCAGAATTTTTTTCAAAAGCCGATTCCAAAGCAACTAATAGAGCTTTGCGATCGCAATCACTTCCAGAATCTGCCCCACGAAGTCTACTTTCATGATAAAGCACGAGGGACCTGCCAAAGTTAAACCATTTGGCCAGGAGAGCCCTTTTTTGAAGGCATGTGCTCGATTTCGTCGCCAAATTTTTTTGTCGAATTTTACGACATCTCATTTTTAAAAGTCGATTCCACAGCAGCTAATAGAGCTTTGCGATCGCAATCACTTCCAGAATGTGCAAAAGATATTCTAGTTTCATAACAGACCAGCAGGGACCTGCCAAAGTTAAACCATTTGGCCAGGAGAGCCCTTTTATGCAGACTTTTGCCAGATTTCGATACCCAAAATTTTTGCGATTTTCGCAGAATTTTTTTCAAAAGCCGATTCCAAAGCAACTAATAGAGCTTTGCGATCGCAATCACTTCCAGAATCTGCCCCACGAAGTCTACTTTCATGATAAAGCACGAGGGACCTGCCAAAGTTAAACCATTTGGCCAGGAGAGCCCTTTTTTGAAGGCATGTGCTCGATTTCGTCGCCAAATTTTTTTGTCGAATTTTACGACATCTCATTTTTAAAAGTCGATTCCACAGCAGCTAATAGAGCTTTGCGATCGCAATCACTTCCAGAATGTGCAAAAGATATTCTAGTTTCATAACAGACCAGCAGGGACCTGCCAAAGTTAAACCATTTGGCCAGGAGAGCCCTTTTATGCAGACTTTTGCCAGATTTCGATACCCAAAATTTTTGCGATTTTCGCAGAATTTTTTTCAAAAGCCGATTCCAAAGCAACTAATAGAGCTTTGCGATCGCAATCACTTCCAGAATCTGCCCCACGAAGTCTACTTTCATGATAAAGCACGAGGGACCTGCCAAAGTTAAACCATTTGGCCAGGAGAGCCCTTTTTTGAAGGCATGTGCTCGATTTCGTCGCCAAATTTTTTTGTCGAATTTTACGACATCTCATTTTTAAAAGTCGATTCCACAGCAGCTAATAGAGCTTTGCGATCGCAATCACTTCCAGAATGTGCAAAAGATATTCTAGTTTCATAACAGACCAGCAGGGACCTGCCAAAGTTAAACCATTTGGCCAGGAGAGCCCTTTTATGCAGACTTTTGCCAGATTTCGATACCCAAAATTTTTGCGATTTTCGCAGAATTTTTTTCAAAAGCCGATTCCAAAGCAACTAATAGAGCTTTGCGATCGCAATCACTTCCAGAATCTGCCCCACGAAGTCTACTTTCATGATAAAGCACGAGGGACCTGCCAAAGTTAAACCATTTGGCCAGGAGAGCCCTTTTTTGAAGGCATGTGCTCGATTTCGTCGCCAAATTTTTTTGTCGAATTTTACGACATCTCATTTTTAAAAGTCGATTCCACAGCAGCTAATAGAGCTTTGCGATCGCAATCACTTCCAGAATGTGCAAAAGATATTCTAGTTTCATAACAGACCAGCAGGGACCTGCCAAAGTTAAACCATTTGGCCAGGAGAGCCCTTTTATGCAGACTTTTGCCAGATTTCGATACCCAAAATTTTTGCGATTTTCGCAGAATTTTTTTCAAAAGCCGATTCCAAAGCAACTAATAGAGCTTTGCGATCGCAATCACTTCCAGAATCTGCCCCACGAAGTCTACTTTCATGATAAAGCACGAGGGACCTGCCAAAGTTAAACCATTTGGCCAGGAGAGCCCTTTTTTGAAGGCATGTGCTCGATTTCGTCGCCAAATTTTTTTGTCGAATTTTACGACATCTCATTTTTAAAAGTCGATTCCACAGCAGCTAATAGAGCTTTGCGATCGCAATCACTTCCAGAATGTGCAAAAGATATTCTAGTTTCATAACAGACCAGCAGGGACCTGCCAAAGTTAAACCATTTGGCCAGGAGAGCCCTTTTATGCAGACTTTTGCCAGATTTCGATACCCAAAATTTTTGCGATTTTCGCAGAATTTTTTTCAAAAGCCGATTCCAAAGCAACTAATAGAGCTTTGCGATCGCAATCACTTCCAGAATCTGCCCCACGAAGTCTACTTTCATGATAAAGCACGAGGGACCTGCCAAAGTTAAACCATTTGGCCAGGAGAGCCCTTTTTTGAAGGCATGTGCTCGATTTCGTCGCCAAATTTTTTTGTCGAATTTTACGACATCTCATTTTTAAAAGTCGATTCCACAGCAGCTAATAGAGCTTTGCGATCGCAATCACTTCCAGAATGTGCAAAAGATATTCTAGTTTCATAACAGACCAGCAGGGACCTGCCAAAGTTAAACCATTTGGCCAGGAGAGCCCTTTTATGCAGACTTTTGCCAGATTTCGATACCCATACTCTTTGCGATACTCGCAGAATTTTTTCAAAAGCCGATTCCAAAGCAACTAATAGAGCTTTGCGATCGCAATCACTTCCAGAATCTGCCCCACGAAGTCTACTTTCATGATAAAGCACGAGGGACCTGCCAAAGTTAAACCATTTGGCCAGGAGAGCCCTTTTTTGAAGGCATGTGCTCGATTTCGTCGCCAAATTTTTTTGTCGAATTTTACGACATCTCATTTTTAAAAGTCGATTCCACAGCAGCTAATAGAGCTTTGCGATCGCAATCACTTCCAGAATGTGCAAAAGATATTCTAGTTTCATAACAGACCAGCAGGGACCTGCCAAAGTTAAACCATTTGGCCAGGAGAGCCCTTTTATGCAGACTTTTGCCAGATTTTCGATACCC